>JANHGC010003431.1:61292-71976 GCA_027560395.1 Boaedon fuliginosus
GAGTGTTGTAAGGCTCTGATAAGCAGTATATAAAATCTGAGTGCTATTGCTATCTATGTTGTAAGCCGCCCAGAGTCGTTCGGGAGTTAGGCGGCATAAAAGTGTGATTAAATAAATAAATAAACTGAGCCCAATTTTTGTTTTTTTTGGCTAAGCGAGACAGTTGTTAAGTGACTTTGGTCCCATTTTATGACTTTTCTGGTCCTAATTCCCCTGACCGGGGAAATGAGGCAGGGTATAAATCCAAATAAATAAATAGTTGTTAAATCACTACAGTTCTTTTAAAGTTAGTAACATGTTTGTTGTGAATCTGGCTCCCCCATTGACTTTGAGGTGAGCTAGTTGCCAAGGGTCTGAATTTTGATCACATGATCAATGTCATAAGTGTGATAAAAAGTCATAAGTCACCTATGATGGGCTGCAATGGAAATTTAATGAGGTTTTCCTTACTGTTTACAAAAGATTAAATACCTTGTAGGGTAGATTAGATTAAGCCAATTAGAATCAATGGATATGAAATTAAAAAATGAGACATTATTAAACTGGTGAAATAGAAGAAAGAGAAAGGATAAAATGAATCTAGAAGGAAGAAGAAGAGATTAATTATTATTAACTGTAAGGATTTAGTTTTAAAAGGAGAAAATTTACAATGAATGATTTTAAATGTCTAAGAATCTAAATGAAATGCAATCGAAGCGAATTTGTTCCCTGAATTCACACCAGTTCAAAAAGACACTATGTTTTTAAAGAAAACATTAATAAAAAAAAATTATTCACAAAAATGTCATAAGTCAGCTTTTTCAGTGCCATTGTAACTTTGATTGGACACTAAATGTGCTGTGGTAAATTGAGGACAACCTGTATTAGCATTCCAAGTTCTGAAACACAGGGCTTAAGGAGAAACAAGGATGTGAGTATATTGCAGATTCAGCAAACGAATAACCTCAATTATGCTTTGCTTAAAGCCAAATTGAAGCAAAAAGAGCCTCGGTGGCGCAGGGGTTAAATGCAGCACGGCAGTCTCTGCTGACTTGTTACAGCAGGTTGTCAGATCGAATCCCACCAAGGCTCAAGGTTGACTCAGCCTTCCATCCTTTCCTAAGGTCGGTGAAATGAGGACCCCAGATTGTTTGGGGGGGGGCAATCGGCTGACTCTCTAACTGCATGGGGAGTGCTGTAAAGCTCTGATAAGCGGTATATAACACCTGAGTGCTATTGCTATCTCTGTTGTAAGCCACCCAGAGTCCTTCGGGAATTGGGCGGCCATAGAAGTGTAATAAATAAATAAATAATAAGTTTCTACACCTCATGATGTAAAAAATGGGCTTGAGGTCTTTCTCTCTTCCACGCACTAATTAAATCTTGTATTTCAGCTGACTCCAGAGGGTGGGTCTCTCCAGTGGCACCCCAGCCCTACTCCAAGTTTATCTCCCTAACGAAATCTATTTGGAGAACCCAGTAGGAACGGCGGGGCCACTGTTCCTCGCAAGTTCTCTCTCCATAAAGTCACATGAATAGTATGGAGCAGTGATGGTCAAACTTGGCAGCTTTCAGGTGTTTGGGCAAACTTCCAGAGTTTCCCAGCCAATGGGGGATTCTGGGAGTTGACGTCCGCCCATCTTAAAGTTGCCAGGTGTGAAAAACACTGGGGGTAGAATAATTTCTAGAAGCTCTCCGGATCCTTTAGAAGGTATATCTACTCCATCTTCCTCTTCTTGCCTTTTTCTTTCCCTACAGAAGCTCCCAAAGCCCCTGCTGTGTTCCCATTGAGTCCTAGTGACCCAACCCAAGTGACCAGTGACTCCAACGTTAGCATCGGTTGTTTCGTCAAAGGCTACTTTCCCGAACCAGCCACAGTGCAATGGAATTTTGGCGCCCTCACCAGTGGAATCCGCAACTTCCCTCCAGTTGTTCATCCATCTGGCCACTATACTCACACCAGCACGCTCACCATCCCCGTCAGCCAATGGGAATCTGAGTCGTTCGTCTGCAACGTTGAGCATGCAGCCACCCACACCAGAATTAACAAAACCGTTGAGCGTGAGTCCAGCAAAATTGCTCTTATCTTCTTCTTTCCCCCCCCCCCTTTCCAAGGACAGTTGATTAGGCAAAGGCAAAATCAACCCCTAAGTATGACAAGAAGGGGGAGGGTGGGGAAAGACCTAGTATTCAGGATAATATTCGATCTCTACTTGAGACCAAAAGTCCTACAGTAGAGAAAATAGCTCGACGTGGGGTATTTCCAGGGTGATTTGCAAGAACCAGGTAGGCAGGGATGGGTTTCTCCCGGTTCGCTGGTTACCCGCTTTGCGGACGCGCTTCCCGATCGGCTGTCAAAAGCGTGCTGCGCGGGATCACCTTCAAAATCTTCGTGGTGTTTCTTTGTCTTGAATGACTGAACCGAAGAAGGATGGAAGGGCCTGAGGACATCTCAGAGGCAACGTAGAAGAAACTGGAGGGCATCAACGTCTATGGAGATTCTCAGTCATCCAGGTCATGGTTGTCTCAAAGATGCTTTTCCAAGAGGCAACTGGACTTTCTGATTTTGCTTTGAAGACATTTTGCTTCTCATCCTGGAAGCTTCTTCAGCTCTGAGCTGAGCTCTGAGCTGAAGAAGCTTCTTGGATGAAAATCAATACGTCTTCAAAGCAAAAGCAAAAAGTCCAGTTGCCTCTTGGAAAAGCACCTTTTCCTTCTGTTGTATTGGGGTCAGCAAAGCCAAACCTGGAGCTGTAGGGACAGGAAACTTGAAAGTGGCTCACAAGGGATCCATGAGAAGTAATGACCATTAAACCATGGGTTTATTAAGCCAAAAGGCAAATAAAACAATAGGTGAATCCAAAGGTATTGTTGGAGCTCGCCAGCGGTCAGTGGAGCTGGCAGCAGATTCAGACAGCAAAGAGGTTGGGGAGGAATCTGGGCCAGGCTTGAACTCTAGGGAAGGCTCAGAAGAAGGCTCTGTGTCTGAGGCAGAGATGAGGCCAGGGCCATCTGCTTGTTATCAGCAGCATTCCGAATCTGACAGCTCTGAGGCACAACAGCTGAAGCTGATTCCCAGTGCAAGCATGCGCAGAGTTTCTAAGAGACATGACCAACTGAAGAAAAGGGGCCGACATGAGAGTAAGGTCACAGCTGATCAGTAAATGTCCACTCCCCTAAGGCATAAAGAGGAGTGAAAGGGGAGTGCTATTTGCAGGAAACAATTCATTCAAATTCCTTTTTCATGGACCTTCATTCCTGCTTCTGCTTCGAGAGTCGCATTGTTTGCAGTTGTGTCTGAACTTTTATCTGCTTGGCAACTCTCCTGGACTAATTTCAGGTCTGTAATTATGGACGCTGATAACTGAGACATTCTTTGTTTTGTAAATAAAAAGGGGTTTTGCTTTAAAGAACTGGCTTTTGGCGTACTTGGAAAGCCTAGGTCAGAACAGATATTGCTTAAGATATTGTTTTATGTTAGAGTCTGCTAATCAACACAATCATTTCTTTCTTTTTTTAATTCTGTTATTGTTCAATATTTCTAAGAAGGTCATCTAAATTGGGACAGACTTCAGTGGATAACAGGTAGGTCACCCTTAAACACTAAAAGCCATTCCTATGCCCACAGGATGTGAAGCCCTTGAACCAGTGGCTCCTGAGGTCCATATGCTCCATTCCTCTTGCAACCCGAAAGGCAGTGATGGAAACATAGAACTGGTGTGCTTCATTCAAAGTTTCTACCCCCACGAGATTAAAGTTGAATGGCTGGTGGGCAGCCACTCTGGATTGCTGGATCCCCACACTGAACCTCTTAAGCGTGATGCAGATAAGTACACTTTCAGTACCAAGAGCGTTGTCAACATCACCCAAGCAGACTGGTTGGAAGGAAATACTTACTACTGCCAGGTAACCCATCCAGCATCACAAACAAGGACGAAAAGCAGAGCCAGGAAATGTGAAGGTAATCATGACGGAATGCAGACTGTGGTTTGTGCAATGGGGAATGAACCACCAGATCATGGGACATCTTATGAGACATATTATTGGTGGGAGAAGGTTTGTTCTCCAAGTTTGTGGTTTGGTTTCTGATCCTTTCGTTATCAGGCTAGGTAACATCTTCAGTGGAGTTTAGGGGATGTCAGTGTTCTTCGGTTTATAAGGGCTTCAGGTGTGAGCGTGTCAGGTCAGGGTCATTGGGATCTTCACAGCCTCGCTCCGACCAAATCGGTGAACTTAAAAGGGGCCGTTCTCAAAGTCCCCCACTCGAACCGGCTCAGTCACTCCACCCTCATGTCCCCCGAATCCTCCGCTCCTCACCCCTATTCCGACCAACACAGCTGGTCCAGGGAGAGGCAGAATTCGCGGGGAAAACGGCGGCCGGCCGCAGCGAGATCTCTCAGTCCAGCCGCTGCGGTCGCCATCTTTTAATCTACTGTGCAGTGTGTAAAGAAGCAAAGTCCAAAGTGGACCCTATCCCAAAGACAAGTACCTGAGAAGCAAAGCACATTTTTGAGCTTGTACATGTTGACCTTGTTGGCCCATTTTCGGCCTCGTTAAGCAAGGAAAAATATTTCATGAATATTGTAGATGACTTCACTTATTATGGTTATGTCTACACTCTAGCAGAAAAATCTGAAGCTTTCCAGAAACTAAAAAAATTCTACAACCTCACTGAACCCCAACACCAAATTAAAGTTGCAAAAATAGAGACTGATTGTGGAACTGAATTTATATCTAGACAATTCCAAAATTGGACTGATGAGAAAGGAATTGTGCGTTATAAAACTTTACCTTTTACTCCCCATCAAAATGGAATTTGCAAGAGAAAAAATGTAACACTACAATCTATGATGCACAGCATAATTGCAGATGCAAATTTTCCATTAAGTTATTGGGCTGAAGCTGTGGCTTTTTCTAATTATACTATAAATAGAACCTTGAATAAAGTAATAAACCAAACTCCATACTTCATGGTCCATGGCAGGAAACCACACCTCAGACATATTTGTACTTTTGGTTATTTTACCTACATCAACATACCAAAACCAAAAAGATGGAAGGGGAAAGAGGTTTCAAGGAAACTTAGATTTGTGGGATATGCCCCTGGGTCAAAGACATATCATTTCCTGGATAAAGGAAACTCCATTGTTACATCGAATTCAGCAAGGTTCATTGAGAATGACAGCTGGTCAAGAATATAGTCCAATGACTCTTGCGTTCACATACCTGATGATGACAACACTGCCAGGCCCTCAAAATCAATATAGCAAATTCCAGATATTCCAGAGAACACTGCATTAGTTCCAGCTGACTTCAAGTTTTCAGATAACCAAAATGCAGCAGGTGACAACAGCCGAGCTGCAGATGAAAGAAATGATGATCAGACTAATGATGGTGGACAGCAACAGCTGCACAGGTCCAAGCGCACAACCCAAGGCATTTGTTCCAAACAATATGATGTGAACAACATTGTCAAGCAAGTCACTGTAACACCCGAAAATTACAGAGAGATGCTGCAACTTCCAGAGGAGGAAGAAAACAAATGGTATGAAGCCATGCAAAGGGAGATGGACTGCCTAAAGAAACTAAAAGTATTTACTCATGTTACTGTTCCAAAAAGAGAGAAAACCCATTGGAACCAAATGGGTGTACAAAATCAAGACCTTACCAGACAATACATTGTTATACAAGACATGTCTTGTAGCTCAGGGTTTCGCCCAACATTTCCCTGAGGACTATGATGAAACTTATTTCCCCATTGTCAAGTGAGAGAGTGTCAAAACAGCACTGGCCACAGCAATTGTCCTAAAACAACAAGTTTACCAGTTTGCTGTCCAAACTGCTTATCTCCACGCGAATCTCACAGAAGAGTTCTATGTGAAAGGCCTTCCAGGCTTTGAATAAGAAGAGGACAAAATCTGGCTCTTACATAAAGGTCTATATGGCCTAAAACAATCAGGCAAACCTTGGTTTGATTGCCTGGTTGAAATTTTAAATTCTATGGGCTTTAAAGCCATAAGAGCTGACAAATGATCTTTAACTAGAGGGTATGAAGGGGAAAAGAAATAGTACTGGTTTATGTCTATTATCTTATTTACATTGGCCCCAGCAAACACACCAGCAACCAGCTCACAGATACACTCAAGAAACATGTTGCACTCAAAACGCTAGGACACATTGATTAGTACCTGGGGGTACAATTTTTCAGAACTGAGAAGGGGTTTTGTTTTCCTCACAAAAAGAAATAGAAGACCTTCTGAAGAGATGTAAGATTGCAATCCTGAAAATACCCCCATGCGAACTGAGTTTCCAAAGTTAGCTTACCGAGATAGCAAAAGATACACTAAAAAGACACATTTCCAATCTGTGATTGGGTCATTCCTATACATCAATAAGAGGAGCAGACCAGACATAGCACTCAGCATGAATTTGTTGTCAACACACATTGAAAACCTCAAAGAATATCATTGGATGGCAATGAAATGCCTACTTAGTTACTAACATAAAACCAAGGACATGGTCCTCCTTATTGAGCCAGAGGAAGGGGCCACACTATATGTAACAAGCTACACAGACACAGATTGGGCAGGTAACACAAAAACACGTAAGAGCACATCAGGTGTTATTTTTTATAAAAGGATGCCCAATAGATTGGCATGTAAGCAGCCAACTTTTCGTGTCAAATTCCACAGTTGAGGCTGAATATGCATGAGCATCAGATGCATGCTACTTATTAACATGGATATATGACATGTTCACTGAGATCCGGGGCAAACCACCATTACCCATTACCATCATGGAAGACAATGTGACTGTCATCATGACCTCAATCAGACAAGATATCCATTACAAGAATGTAAGGGATTTGGTAAGCAAAGGTTTTGTTAGACTTGAATACTGTGACACCAAAGAGCAGATTGTAGATTTCCTAACTAAGCCTGTATCTGAAGAGGCTCATTGGTCACACTGTAACAAGATAGGTGTATACTTGTGATTTATAGATTGTGATGTTATGTATATGCTTGATATCTTTTTTGTAACCATCATGCCATGTCTAGCAATAGAAGGGGAACTGTTGGGATATTGCCATGTCATGTCATGATGTGTAACCTAACTAGGCGGAGTGTATCTGTTCTCCACCTTTCCTCCCATAGGAAGAGGAGGAGCCAGAGTTCTTCTGAGGGCATTGTGTTGTCCTCCATCCCAGTTCCATCCTGCATCCTGATGAAGGCAGTCATGTGGCCACATGACCGCAAAGAAGACAATAGGCTCGAATAGAAATGTATATATCTTTATTATTTTCATATACAATTAATAGTATTGCATTTTGACATATTATGTGTCACATCTTTACTTCACCACAAAGCCATAGCAACAATCATCGGATAAAACCCCTAACACCCCCTGTCTGAGAAACTATTGGCAAAACTATCATATCTTCCATTTTTGTTCAAACATTTTAATGTCAAGGCAAGAGATGTCAAATAAGACAAAATCAAATCAGTACAAAAAACTGAATGGCAAAAATCACGTTTTCTAACTGGAACAGTTAGAAAATAATAAAGTGGTCTTTGTCTTAGTGATTGTGTTTCACCTTGAGTGTCTTTTCAAGATAACTGTCAGATATGAGTCATACTTAATAAGCGTGCCAAAGATCTTGTCTCAGTGGAGAAATAAAGCACCGTGAAAGTTTTAACATCTTACCTTCTACTGCATGAGCTCTTTCTTACAAACATCTGGTTCTTTTATTATTTCATAGCCTCTGAACCCAGTGCATGACATATTAAAATGTAACATTTTGCCCCTTTTCCTACTTGTGGGATTCAGATTTAACAAGAATCCATTTATAATGTAAGTACTAAAGACTTAAGTTAAATTCCTTGGAAATAGGTTTGTAGGGAAGACAAATAAAACTAAGAGATAAATCCTCTAAGTAGTTTGTAGGGAAATAAAACTGCACTTTTATCATCTGAGGAGCATCAGTTTGTATGTGAATGTAGGGTTTCTAACACTAAATTAAGACAGTACAGTAACCAATCCATGTTTAAATCTTCAAAATCAAATCTTCAAAATCTTATAATTGGTATCCATTACATTGGGTGGAGAACCAATAGCCATTGTTAGGATTTTTGCCTACCTCTTGTTTGAAACTAATGAACTCAATAATATAACAAAATAGGCATTTAACCAGCTCATTAAACCCTAATTTTTGGCCAAAGGAGAGCACAGAAAGAATACCATCCACAAGAACCGATACAGTCTTATCAAGAATATACAATGGATGAGATAATACTCTCAATATTAGGCTGATTTACTAATCAATCAGGGCAACCAGAAGGCCTGTTCTTGAAGAACTCAGTTGACTTTTGAGGAAAGGTCAATCAGTTAATGAAAGATCACATAGTTTACATCAGGGGTCTCCAAATTTGGCAACTTTAAGACTTGTGAACCTCCTCAGGAATTCTGGGAATTAAAGTCCACAAGTCTTAATGTTACCAAGTGTGGAGACCTCTGGTTTACATGAATGAATTGGTTAAGAAGATGGAGGAACACCTGACTCAATCCAGTTGACTAAGTCCCAATATGGTGTAGATTAGACCCAGTGGAGGGATTCAAATTTTTTTTACTACCAGCTCTGTGGGCATGGCTTGGTGGGCATGACTATGTGGTCATGTAACTTGGTGAACTGCCACACCCTCCCATGTCCCATTTTTGGCCTAAAAAATCTCCCTAAAGCCTCCTTGCAGCCAAATAGGAGCACGTAGAGACTCCTGGAAGGGGCGGGGAGGGAAGGGACCAATCAGAGGTGATATTTGCAGGTTCCCCAAACCAATAAAAATGGTTGCTACAAGTTCTCTCAAACCTGTCAGAACTGGCTGAATACCACCTCTGATTTGAGATAATCTAACTGGTTCTCTAAGTTTTATGAATGACAGTTTTCAATAGCCTGTTTCAAAATGCTACTAATTGCAGTTTAACAGCAGCTGGAAAGCCATGGATTCTCTGATGTAGACATTGATGCCATTTGATTAGTAAAATTTTGATGGATTGCATTTATTGAAGTTATTGCAGTGATGTGGGGCTAGGACACATTGGAGCAGCTCCTATGCTATACCAACATGCACACATGGATACAATTACTTTCTGCTTCATTTCTCACATCCAGTTGAGACACATTTAAGAGCCTCGGTGACGCAGTGGTTAAATGCAGCACTGCAGTCTCTGCTGACTTGTTCAGCAGGTTGTAAGATCAAATTCCACTAGGCTCAAGGTTGACTCAGCCTTCCATCCTTTCTAAGGTCAGTGAAATGAGGACCCATATTTTGGGGGGCAATAAGCTGACTCTGTAACTGCTTGGGGAGGGTTGTAAAGCTCTGATAAGCAGTTTATAAAATCTGAGTGCTATTGCTATCCATATTGTAAGTCACCCATAGTCCTTTGGGAATTTGGCGGCATAAAAATGTAATAAATAATTTATCCTGTTCTTTTTTACAAGCAGCACAAAATGTGATCATCAGTGAGTTGCTTATATACTATTTGATATAATTTATATAGGAAGGAAGCAAGGACAGATGTCCAAGTAGTGTCCTATAGAACATTTTTCAAGGTTATCTCTATCTGTGCAAAGATTTTCCAGGATATTATAGTTTAGCACCTTCAGAGATGGAAGAAAGACTTCCACTGTAGGCTGGGAATATGTTCTTTTCATATGTATGTTTCTTAATGCAAATTGCCATTTGGTTGATTCACAGTGAATCTTGCTTCTAAAGGAACCAAGAAACTTCTTTCTTTTGCAACTTGAGCACATTATGTGTTTCTCATGTATAGTTGCTGAATGGCTCTATAGTTTAGAATCTCACCATTTCATAATGTAACCACACTACTGCATTGTGGAAGGATGGGTATTTGAATAGGTCTATACATTTGACTGTATATATTCATAATGGAAATACTTCCCCAAAGTACTGCATTGAGAAGAAAAATGCTATTGATCGCTTCAATTTTTTTTTAAAAAACTAGCCAATATATATCTTCATCTGCAGAACTTTATAGAAGTATTTTGATATCAAGTTGTTTAATTATACACAATTGTTCGGTTGCATAAATGCATATGAAAATGGTGGCTTACTCCAAAAGGCTGAAAAATTACCCAGCCTTTTTAAATTAGAGGGTTGGAGAAAAAGGCCGAACAGATATAAATTTTCTGTCTCCCCCATGTTATCCTATTTTCCAGGTCAAAACTGAAATGGAAAGGACTACTTTGAAACTGATTCTATAGTGGTAGGTAGCTCAGTAGTGCATGGACTGATTATTCTAGCTTCTGATGAAGAAATGAAGTATTGAAACTTTTGTTTTCCTTCTAAAAGAATGCTTTGGGGAGAGAAGGCTGCCTGAGTGATTTTAGCTCAGAGGTTTTCAAACCTTTTCAGGCTATTTTGTTAAAAAAAAGAAGGGGGAGCATATGCAACCTCTGATCAAAAGTCAAAGTTCTAGTGATAGAATACTATAGGTTTGAACTTTTTCCCTTGTTGTTTCTCATAAAACTCTATCAAATTCTCACTCTTGAAAACACTGCTTTAAACTGATAGTGTGTCTGTCTTGTGGTCATGAGCCTTGGTGGCGCAGTCGTTAAATGCAGCACTGCAGTCTCTGCTGACTTGTTCAGCAGGTTGTCAGATCGAATCCCACCAGGCTCAGGGTTGAC
>JANHGC010003431.1:72076-84782 GCA_027560395.1 Boaedon fuliginosus
ATGTTATACACTGCTTCTCAGAGCTTTACAACACTCCCCAAGCAGTTACAGAGTTAGCTTATTGCCCCCAACAATCTGGGTCCTCTATGATTCCATGTCTCCTATTCTGGGTTGTCCTCTTGCTTGGGTAAAAGTCTCTTCATCTCCCTGAGATTCAAATCTTAAACTTTTATTCTGACAGCAGCTTTTCACCCTCTGAGGAAGGTATGGAAAGCTGGCTGGTGAGGCGTCTCCTTCCCTTTCACAACAAGAGTAATAGCAGAGGTGGAGTCCTAGAAATAAAGAACATGAAACCCCAGACTGTTGAAAGGCTCTGGGGGACTCCCAACAGGCCATGTGGACCAGGCGAGCCGTTGCCGGGGTGGACGGAATGAAGTCGCTTAAGACATCACATGGAGGAGCACATGTGCCCACCCTCTTCTCTGGTTAGGAAGCACATGGACTCCGATGGTGCCGTCGCTGGGGAAAGCCACTTGGAGGCTGCTCCTGGTCTTTCCAAAGGGCTGGGAGGGGCAACCGCTGAGTAATGTTTGTGAAAGAAAGTTCTTGCCTTTGGTTGCTCACAGTTCTTGGAGAACAGATTCGCCGGTCGTCCTCGACCTACGGCGGTCTGCTTAGCGGCCAGATGAGCTGGCGGAGCCTTGAGGGCGGGGTCAAATGCATCATCAGTTGGGAGGGGGGTCCCTAAACCCACGGAAAAATCCCTAAGTCCAGTCCTCCTTGAAATCTGTGGACTCTTACCTGGGGCCAATTCTCCCTGGCTGTTAGTAGATCATATTTTGGGGTACAGAGAGCACGGAGTAAAGTTACACTGGTTTTACTTGCACTTGACACGTTGGAAACTACATGTTCCTCGGGGTACTTACCACCCAATTCTGAAGTAAGGAGAAACTTTCTGACACCGAGAACAATGGCTTGCCTTCAGAAGTTGAGATGCTCCAACATTTCTCAGCCTTCCATCCTTTCTAAGGTCGGTGAAATGAGGACCCAGATTGTTGGGGGCAATAAGCTGACTCTGTAACTGCTTGGGGAGTGTTGTAAAACTCTGACGGGATTGGGCGGCATACAAATTAAATTAAATAAACAAATAATAAATAAATCCGAGTGCTATTGCTATTGTTATAAGCCACCCAGAGTCCTTCAGGAATTGGGTGGCATAAAAAGGTAATAAATAAAATAAAAAATAAATAAAAAATAAATGATACAAAACTCTTCAGAAAAGAGCCTACATGCCCAGAATCCTAGCTGATTCACATGTGAGAGCTGACTTATATCACGTTACCCAATTTGGCTTCTTCTAGAGCTGGTGGCCTGTGGGCCGGAGGCATCATGTGCAGGCCATGCCCAGCCCAGCTCCGCAATGGGAAGAACATCACATCACATGACGGCAACGTAAAGCCACTGGTTTGACAGCTGTATTCTAGAGATTCTTAACCTTGACAACTTTAAGATGTGTGGGTTTCAATTCTAAGTATTCCATATGTGCTACCAGTATGCTGGCTCAGAGTTGAAATCCACACATCTTAAAGTTGTTAAGGTTGAGAACACCATTCTAAACTTCAGGTCGTCCTCGACTTACAGCAGTTTGTTTCGTGACCATTCAAAGTTACAACAGCACTGAAACAAGTGACTTATGACCATTTTTCACACCTATGTCCGTTGCAGCATCACATAATTTACATTTGGATGCTTGACAATTGGTTCATCTTCGTGACGGTTGCAGTGTCTCAGGGTCATGTGATGAACTTTGGGACCTTCTGACAAGCAAGGTCAATGGGAAAGCCAGATTCACTTAATGACAATGTTGCTAATTTGTCAGTGCTAATGACAATGTTGCTAATAAGAACTACAGTGATTCACTTAACAAATGGTGTGAGAAAAATGGGGCAAAACTCACTTAAACAAAATTCTCCTGTACCAACATACATTTTAGGCTCAATTGTGGTTATAAGTTGAGGACTACCTGTATGGTGAAAAAAGACAGCCTTTTTTATGTCCATCTGCCAGATGAAGTGTAGAAGGTAGATATAGATGGATACCATTTGTTGGTGGTAATAACACAGCCAGGTTTTGTGATGATTTGATTTTTTTAAGTTCCATGGAAGCTATCAATTTTTTCTACATAATTTCAGTTTAATTTTTTTTTAAAGAATCATTTATCACTTCATATTTTGAGGATAATTGAACAAAGAAGAAACCACTATTCTCAGAAGTGTAGTTATTTTTTAACTTTTATTATTTAAATATACTGTACATGTTCAACCTATTTTTTTAAAAAAACAACAACAATAACCACAAAACACACATAACGTGCACATCCTTTTTTAAAAAATTATGATCAGATTGTCTCAGGTTTATGATGGATACAGAAAGACATTTTACATCTACCCATAAACTCTCTAGCACAAGTCCCTTTAAAATGAGTCATTTCAGTGCTTGGATTTGTTTCAAACAATATTTCACATTGAGAAGTTCCTTGTACATGTGCTCAATATTGGGATAATATTACTCTGGAAAACTGCAGCAAAGAACTGCTATAGTGGGCACCAAAGCACATTAACTTTGCAGGATTTTTAAAGTTATTTTTTTTAAAAAGATCAACCATCAGTGAAATAGCTACGAATTTTTGCTGAGAGAATTTCAAAAAACTATCTAAGGCAGACTCTGAAAACATTTAGTCATTCCTTGTCAGTTTTTTCTCTCCAAATTATCTTATTTTTAACCTTTTCAATTATTTTACCTGTTCAAAAGAAGGATGACTCTGAATACAAACTCCCGAGCTCTAAAAATCTGCTTTCGTCAATGTACTGTATTTTCAGCACATGTAATTCTCATTTTAGAGGCAAATGGTTTAAGAGAGAGATGAAAAAAAAATCTTTTCCTTTCAGAAAAATAGATCAATAGCTCACTTTATTAGGGACTTTGTTACATTCTGCACAGTAAAAGCAAATTTAAACCAGAAAAAAATGGATTCTTTTTCCTTCTCTAATAAACATCAAAGACATTTGGAAAGAAAAGTATAGACATTTTTATAAGGAGAGCAACATTGTTAACCTCCCACTTTGTATATCTTTACATCTGTTCACCTTAACTTTTAAGTTTTATTAATAAATATTTTTATACCCAATCTTTTTTTTCCACAAGAAGCTTTTCTACAAATTGTTGAAGTCCTGTAATTATGAATGTTTACACATCTTCCTTTCCCCAAGACCTCAAACCAATGCTAACGGTTCTGTGACATAGGAACCTTGTTTGTATCACATTGACTCTTCTGGAGAATGGTCATCCAATCCTTTCTTTGTCAACCAAACATTTATTTTTGGTGGGTGGTCTACCATGCCTTGTCGGTTGCAATTATCACTTTGAAAACAAAACAAAACAACAAAGGTAACACAAGGAAAGCTTTTTCCCTAATAGGACAAGCCTTTCATTATGCAGCCACTATAATGACCATCATGATCTCCAAATCGAACTATTGGTAGTTTGACGTAGAGTAAAGCATTTTTATTCAACCACAAGAAAAACATACTTTAGCCCAGCCTTTCCCAGACTGGTGCAACTCTGTTTTCTGGCAGCTGCATTTCACTATATCAGGCAGGGAAAGGTGACTTGTGCCAAATGCTGTTTTGCCCACATGACTCGAAGCAGAAGTCAGTTGGCAACGTCTAGTGAAAGCAGGGTGGGTGGGGGAGCTGTGCAAGACAATTATTCCACCATCTCATGTTTCTTGGGGGGTTTTGTATAAGGGAACACCCAGGCAAAGCATTTTGTGTTTAAGGCTAAGTAACTGCAGTCTGAACATTTTGCAAGGCCAAATACATCTTAGTGTAGGTGTCAGATCTAAATAAGGATGATTGGCCCAGGGCAATCTATCCCTCCCTCCCCACCCCACAATGATCTCTAGGTAGATTGACTTAAATTTTGAGATATCCCAGCCACAAACAGGCTGGTGGAGAATCCTGGGATTTGAAATCTACCTTTCCAGAATGCCCTTAAATTGAGGAAAGCTGGAAAATGGACTGCACAGAATAATTTAAATACAATCCTTTGAATAATATTTGGTTTTAGTTTGTTTTGCTAGCCCTCTGCCAATGAAAACAGAGCCCCATCCCCCAAGCTCCATTTTCATTGGTAGAGGGATAAAGATGAGGTTGAGATGAGAATATGATATAGTATAGGCACTGCCATGCGCACATATGCCAGTATCACAGGAAGTGTAGCTGGACTGTGTTTTATCTTTATTACGTTATATATTACATGTACTACTGATGGATTTTCCTTGTTCTACAGGTAGTAGACTATTTTAAGTCCTGATGGATCTAACTGGGGGTACTTATTGGATTTGACAGTTATCCTTTCATGCTCTAGTCATGTGAACTCACTATGGGCATTTGTCAACCAAACTGCATTTATGCCTCTTTCCAGTCACATCAATGCATTTTACAACTTTCTTGCAGAAACTAGCATTTACTTCCAGTTTTTGGCAAAACTGCACCTATAGCAACTGCAGTATTCACTTAACAACCACAGATTTGCATAATGACATCCATAAGAAAGGGAATAAAATCAGGCCAGTCACATTTTATGACCATCACAAGTTACCTTCATGATGGGCAGGCTCCATTATGATCCTAACTTAAGGACTACCTATACAAACTTTATACCATATTACACTCTGGAATAATTTCCCCACTGGACAGTTTTAGCAGATTTTTCAGGGAATTGGAGAATGGAAAAGAGTACAATAAAAATCACCAACATGATCAACACTGTACAATGATGCATTATTTTGAAAAGGACCCTATTTGTAAAGCATCTGTACCAAACTACTATTTCCAAACATTTTAAACCCATTCTTTCTGTGAGAAAAAAATATTAAAGAAAAATAACCCTGCAGTATCAATATACTTAGCCCCTTAAAGTATTTTGAATATTAATATTCATTAAACAACAAACTACATTTGCTCTTCGCTATAGACACTGCAAAGAAGACGCAAGCATTTCTTCATTTATTTAGTGGGATACACTGTGAAGAGAGTGCTACATGCTGGTTGGATGTACAGTTTCTACTTAACTTGTTCTAACAAAATGAATCTTGTTATGGTTATATTGATCCATAGTTCTCTAATGTTAAAGAGAAAAAAAATAAAATGAACAAATAAAACTCATATAATTTTTTTTTCAGACTGAAAGAAGTTGATATTATGTTTAACTGAAGACTGCATTATTCAGTGTAAGCTATGAAAAAAGAACCCTCCATTAAAATTATGCCCAATATTACACTTTAGAGCAGGGCTGTCAAACTCAGCAAAAACGGGCTCCCGAGGTCTGTTTTTGGCTGTGACAGCCTCCTGCAACTCTCTGCCAGTGAAAATGGAGCTCGGGATGGCTGCGTGCGGCCCTCCTGAACTCCATTTTCACTGGCAGAGGCACTGTGGGCCAGTCCTTCTCTGGTTCCAGGGCAGCCCCAAGTGCTAGATCTAAGCACCCCATGGGCTGGATCTGGTCCCATGGCCTTGAGTTTGACACCCCTCCTTTAGAGCCATTGCTTATATTTTGATAGACAAAGAAAGATGTTGCTTGTAGATTGGCTCTTAAGAGTTATATACATATAAGAAAAATAGTGGCTGCAATCCTCAAATAATTTATACCAGATCCATTCTCATCAATATCGTTAGTCTATGCTAAAATGGAAGGAATGGCTGTATGATCATCACAGTCCATTTTGGACCTTAAAAATTCACCCCAAGATGACAAGCTATTTCTTTCCCTTTGGGACTCACACTGACGAGAGATCCCATTGTGGAGCCTTTTCTAGATTGTGCACCCTCAATTCACAGGAGTTGGAGCTAAGAT
The DNA here is from genome assembly GCA_027560395.1 of Boaedon fuliginosus. Taxonomy (NCBI): domain Eukaryota; kingdom Metazoa; phylum Chordata; class Lepidosauria; order Squamata; family Lamprophiidae; genus Boaedon; species Boaedon fuliginosus. The sequence goes on from JANHGC010003431.1 coordinate 77,933, forward strand.
TATTTATTTGAATATATAATGCAAAAAAGCCTAGCCTCTAAACATTAAAGTAGGAGTGATCAGTTTCTCAGCTTAGGAAGCAATATCTGTTTTTTCTCTCCTGGTGGCCAAGGGATGTAGTGGGTGGGCCAAGATTGAAACAATATCACAGAAGTATTGGACCAAGAGTTGGACTTTTGTTTTTGAAATCTCTTCTCCCACTTTTATTGGTGGCCCATGCCTGAGAGATAATGTAGCAGAATTGTGGTGATGGTGGTGGTAGTGGTAAGTACATTGCAATTGTTTGGTACTTTCTCCCTAAGTAGCTCCAAAAATTGTACAAAAGGAAGATGGAACATAGGTGATTATCCATCCCTGCATTAAAAATTAACAGCAAGTAATGACCAAAATAAAAAGGGATCAACCACTTGTTTTGATCAATATAATCCCAATATTCTTCTAGCAGTTTTTTTAATTTTGCGTGGAAACTTTTTCAGCACCATCAACTGAGATAACTACTTCTCAAACTTTTTAAATCAAGGTTCCTGGGAATATAGCTGACAATCAGCACCGCTAAGTAAAGGTGAATGCTCATATCCAATGTTCAGCCAATTCTTTATCTTTAATTATAGTAACATTCTCATGTGTAATGGTAAGATTTTAGTAGAACCAAGTACACACATCTTAAACTGATATGCTCAAGAACACTGGACAGCTTTCAACGCTACATAGGAGCAGCATGGATAGCACATGGTTCCAGTAATTACAGGAAAGTGTCCATATTCCTGCAAAGAGATAAAACATTCTGAAGCAAAGACATCTCTTCAGGGGTTTATGGAATAGGCTTTTGCATTGGGTTTGATGGCGTAAATAAAATGCAATTTCCTTTCTCTTCTGCAACTCCTATGCAAAGTTTGAAACTATCCTGAATTGAACTTTATTTAGATTGAGGATGCAATTTTCAACACCATGTATTTCAGGGCTGTTTTCTGAAATGGACTGCAGTCAAAGGAATGGCTTTTTCTATTTACTTTTTCAGGTGTGGTGATGTAAATGAATAGCTGCTCAGATGTTATCAGCTCAATATACTTAATTCAATGTCTTTCTGAAAAGAAATTGCATTAGTATGAAGAGCCTTTCTCATCCTCAACAACGTTAAGATTTGAATTCTGGGGATTAAAGTCCACACATTTTAAAGCAGCTGAAATTAAAAAAAACACTGGTATAACATGTGGTCATATATAGTTAACCCTGATTTTAAAAAACCTAGAATAATTATCATTCAATTTCAATATCTTTGAGGTCAGGTATTAAATGACATTTGAGTATCCAAATAAATTCTGCCCATTTCAAAACAGCAGCAAAACTCTATAGATGCTTTGTAGGAAGTTTTGGATCTGTAAGGGAAGCAGTAATCAAAGATGTTGATAAAATGCACACAGATCCTGTCATTGCCATTTCCATTCATTTCTGATCCTATTGATTTTAAGTGCAAATCTTAAAAGACAAGTTTCAAGAGGGGGGAGAAAGGGGGAAACACAACTGAACACAATCTACAATCCTATGTTTTTCTTTTGTGTTGTTCTTCCTGTATTTATGGAAACTTGGGCAAGGATTGAAAGTTTGACTTTGTCAGTCTTGAAAAGAATATAGACAGCAAGAAAAGAACGATTAAGAGGAAGCAACTAAGAAAATCCTTCAAACAATAAAAAAAGAGAAGAAAGATATTTAACATCCTATTAAATAAATAACTTAGGGAGAAATACAAGGCATGGCGTTAGCATACAAAGAGATGGGGAATCATACTATTTATTTTGTTAGAACAACTTTAATATGCTTATATTTCTTAATCCTATTCATCTCTTTCATATGAGACCGTTCCAAAATCTTTTCTTCTTTCTGAAGATGACCCATGTTCATTGACTGCTCATTGGATCATTAGGCTTGAATGAAGTTCTTCTGATTTGAGTTAGTATTCCATAAATAACTTTTCCCAACATCGCCCTATACATTGTCTCATATCCTTTCAGTTCTATCGGCAAGATAAAAAAATAATAATCATAATTCGCTTGTACTGGAAAAAGCTCTGATCCCATTTGATCCAGCTTGTGTCTTGATTATAGGATATGACACGTAGCTAATAAGAGGTACTTCATAATTCAACAGAGAGTAGAAACCCTTCCCCTTATCCGTCAAACAGACTTCTGCTCTGTTTTTGCCCCTGCCTTTTGAGAGGAGTACAAGGTATTCCTGACAAAATCTTTGGTTCAGCTGCTATCAGTAGAAGAAGTCCTTCATCTGTGGGTCAACTACCATGGGAAGAAAATGAGCAGTAGTGTTTTTCCGCCTGGTTCTCTGTCCTTTCCTCGTCCCGCCTTTTCCATTCAAAGCCACAAACATTTGCTTTCCATTATTTTTCCAGGAGAAGGAAGCATACGTATTGTATCCATTTTCTTCTATCCTCTCTTTTAGTTTGCAATCGTTGTTAAACTCTTTCTGTATGAAAAGAAAAAGAAAACACAGAGAGACAAAAAACACAGACAATATCAGAAGGTGAGAAGGTGAAGATGGCTAAGTACAATCAAAAGAAATAGATAACTCTGGGGGTATGTTTAGAACTGATTTTTTATACATATTGGGGCTATCCTTTCTGTAGGGTTGTGTCTTTCCATGCAGCATTAAGGCTTGAACCACAGGGTAGATGCCAAAAGCACAGAGAGCTAGTCATGAAAGTATCCAGGCAAACATTTATTTTATAGCACAACTAGAAGGTCCATTTTAAAGGTCAAATATCCTGTTTGCCAGAGGGGCCATTGCTCATAAATGGTAAGTTTCTTTTTCCTCCAAAAAGGGATCTTCAGACCCAACTGTCAAAGCTCACAATAAACATTTCTTGGACATTTCCTCTTCTCCCTTGTTTGTATAATTCTTTCTTGATAAACAGATATGACAAATAAGCAGGGCACATGTTAGAATAAGATAATTTGCCTATCCACTGAGTTTCAAACATAAGTGCTCCAGCACACAGTCCCATTGTACTGCCAAAACAGCAGCAGTAGCAGCAACAGCAGCATCTACGTGTCGAAGACGTTCAAAGTAAAATGTGTGCAAACTCATGGCGCATTGGCCAGGAACATATAGGCAGCATTTCATAGATCTAGCTATTCTAAGTGGCATGATCAGTCTTTAGCTTGCATGTTTTGATTGATTTAAAGCAGGATCAGGCAATCTTAGATGTCTGTTAATCACAATTAGCATATTGTAGATACGTGGACTAAGACCTATGGTGCGTGAAAATGCAAAATGGATAGCATTCAGAGAGGAAAAGAGGAGGAGAGGGAAGGAGAGGGGGTGAAGAGAGAGAGGGAAGGAGGGAGAGGCAGGGAGGAAGGGAGAGGGAGGAGAGGGGGTGAAGAGAGAGAGAGAGGGAGAGGGTTAGGAGGCTTTGAGGGTTATGGGACACACACAGTCTTCCTTCTAGAACTTCAGTCTAGTCAACTAAACAGATTATTATTATTATTTATTTATTTGATTTATACCCACCTCTCTTCCCTGGTCAAAGGGAACTCGAGGCAGCTTACAACATAACAAATCATACAATCTAGATTTAAAAATAATTTACAACCAATAAAATCAATAATACACTCACACCAACAAGCAATCATTCATTCATCCAGGGTGGGCATCACTTCCATGCCTGCCGACAGAGCCAGGTCTTAATGGCTCTGTGGAAGGCCAACAGACTGGGAATGGTTCAGATCTCCATTGGTAGCTGGTTCCAGAGGGCCGGTGCTGCCACAGAGAAGGCCTTTGACCAGGGACCCGCCAGGCGACATTGTAATCTATTGTATTTATTGTTTCACTTATAAAATTATCGCTCCCAGCAAGAATTTCTGAGGTGGTTTAACTAGGACATCAAACTAAATAAATTACTTTCAAAGAAAATCTAAATCGATAAAACACTCCTTTTGTATAGAAATTCTGTAACCAAATTGCTGAATAAAGGAATTACTATTTTTGTGATGGCGCATAGACCAGAGTCTTTTTAAATGGCTCAAAACTGAATAATTACAATACTAAAAATTAGTTTAAATAAATATGAAACATTATTTATCTTTGAATGTAAATTGAAATTAAACCAAATGAAGTAAATTACCTATTATTTATTTATCTTAAGAAACTTGGTAATCTCATGTCCAATATTTTATATGATGGAGTTTTTCGGGGTGAGGTTAAGAAAAGTCAGGATGGTAGACACAACCACATGATCAAGACCTCACCCCCTTTTAATATATCTCAGGCATACAAAACAACTTCATCATGCAATTTCTCCTGCCATTTTTATTTTTTTGCTCATCCCCCATGATATCCATCTAATTTGATGTCACGTGAGAATTCAGAAATCTTCATGCAAGATCACCAAAATTTCTATAATATTGAATGATCTTGAGAGATTTCATTTTTGTAAAAAATAATTTTGGAGTTCCTCAGACTCACCAGCTAGATATTGTTGACTACCGCAGCAACACATCAATTTAATTAATCATGGGATACTTCCCATATTTGGGACATTTGCAATTTTCACATCATAAATAAAATAAAATGCAGAAATAAAAGCCATATTTGGTCCATTCCAGTTTCTAAATATGTTGTTTCTGCCATAAATTTAGCAAGTAGCTTTAGAAAATTATTATCTCTTAGCCTCAAATCTGCTTTACTGAGTTTGGCAGATGAGTATAATAATGCAAATGAATTTATAAAGGCTGCTAAGGATCATTAATATAATGTATTATATAAATGCTAAACATGATTTATTGGATCATGTCATTGTGAAAGTTGAACGCATGTAACATCAGTTAAGAAATTATTCCTATTTGTAAAATTGCATAAAAATCAGCGACTCTGGTTTTTATTAGATCAACTAAATATGAAAGAAAGAAAGAAATACTACAAACATTCTATATTAGGTTTTTCCCCACTTTGGCACCCTCTGGATTTATTGGATTTCAGAGCTCATATAAATCAGATTTGACAAATTTCCCAGAAGAAAAATATCTGATAAAATTGGAATGAAATGAATGTTGGGGTATTGTGGGTTCCAGTTAAATATATTCTAATACAGAAGGGGATAAAATAATAGATCTGTGAATCTTGTTTGTTTACTTTTTTAAATATTTCCCAGGATAACAGTCATTTGTAAGCTGTATGAATTGTTTTCAAATCCAAATGTTGCATCAGTGTTTATATTATATGATATTATGCTACTTTCCATGAGGGTAAGCTTGATAAAAGGATTTTTAAAAGTAGAGAAAAGCTAAATATGTACTTGAATTTTCTTTCATGGGTTTTGACATTACCTTTATTATTAACCTAGACAATCTGTGATCTTTTGTGTCATCTTTTGTGTCATCTTTTCAGAGCTATTTCTTTATCAGATTTGTCAATGTCTTCAACGATGACAATGTTTCTAATGTGGTGCCTTACCACATGGAAAATTTGGGATATATTCAGAGATGTGGGTCTATGACAACTCACCACAGCCAACTCAATGTGGGACAACTCACCATGGCCAACTTGCTGCGGGTCAACTCACTGCAGGACAAGAGTTACACTAATATAGAAGAAGTAGTCGAATAAAATCAATAAAGAAAGGATGCCAAAGGAGGGACAAAATAAAATGTGAATGACAAAAATTAAAATATTATTTTAAATTATTTTAAATAATTAAACTGAATTGTTGAATTGTCCCACAGTGAGTTGTTCCATGGTGAGTAGGCCATGGCAAATTGGCCATGGCAAGTTGACTGTGGTGAGTTGGCTGTGGCGAGTTGGCTATGGCAAGTAGCTCCATTTCCCAGAGATGTGCCAACCTTGAAAGTACCCCTTGTTGAACTGCATAGCATGAACATTATCAGAGGAATTGTTTTATGACCTTTTGTATTATGTTATAAATTGTTTTATGATAATTTTATTCATAACATGTTTTATAAAATTTGCCAAATTTCCATTCCATGGGAATCACGACTGCTGGATTTTGGATACATTCTGTAAATTAATCCACTTAAAGAACCTTGCTTCAAAAATTGTTTCCCTGCTTTGCCCAGTTAAAACTTACAAGTTTTAGTAGTATATAGATAGATAATATCATAGCTGAATGTCCACATAACTTTGAAACATGGCTGTCAGGGCAGAATTTATTTTTATGGGCAGAGTGAAGTTTAAATATGGGCTATTTAATCCAAGAAAAAATGGAAAACATTTGTTGGAGCTACGAACATTACTTTTATGCTACCCAGATATAAGAAATCTATAAAAACATTCCATGTTTCTGAGCTATAGAAGGAAAGGGATAATAACAGATTGAAATAATGGAATATAATTAATTGAAGAGCATTTTCTTTGCATGTGGAAGATCTAGGTTTCAATTATGAGCATTTTCCCATCAGGATTACCTGACAATGGAACTATAGTGAAATCATCAGTGGGCTTTGCTTCCTGTTTAGATATAATAACTTGCCTTGCAAGTCCTTTAGGTACAGAAACTCACTGGTGAATTTGACCTCTCACTCTCTGTAGTTCAGAGGTGAACTCACAGTGTCATCACATGACATATCAGGACTTTTTTGTCCTTCGCTAAACTCGGCGTAGGCGTGGGCGGCCTGGTACACATCTGGCCCGTGTACCGGGAGTTATTTATTTATTTATTAATTACACTTTTATGCTGCCCAACTCCCGAAGGACTCTGGTCGGCTTACAACATAGATAGCAATAGCACTCAGATGTTATATAATGCTTACCAGAGCTTTATAACACTCCCCAAGCAGTTACAGAGTCAGCTTATTGCCCCAACAATCTGGGTCCTCATTTCACC
>JANHGC010003431.1:176233-192396 GCA_027560395.1 Boaedon fuliginosus
GTCTCCCCCCAGCATAAGTGATGGATAATCAACTGGACCATGGGGGGGCAATACCCACAGCCACTCGGTCTTGTCAGGGTTGAGCCTGAGCCTACTGGTCCCCATCCAGACCTTTACATCCTCCAGACACCTTCGGCGGCATCACTAATTCAATCAGGAAATGTATAACTGGGTATCATCAGCGTACTGATGATACCCAACCCCATGTCGTCAGATGATTTCACCCAGCAGTTTCATGTAAATAAATAAATAAATAAATATAAAATGTTGGACACATATTGGAGGAACTTGACGCGATGCGTGAAATAATGAGAAATACAATGAACATAATACGAAAATGGACTGATTCTGAGAAGAAGGAGACCATGAAGCAAGAGATTGGACAGGAGGGGGAGGAAGAGGCGGACATAGCAGACAATGACCAATTGGAGACAGCTGAACTGGAACTGGTGGGAGCAAGGTTATATTACCGCAATAAGAAGCAAAAAGGGACAAAATACAGAAAATAAAAAGTTTGTAGAAGGGAAATTGGGCTTGGAAAAATAACGATAGAGTTGGGTGGTCCTGGGGGGGAATTGGGTGGAATAATAAACAAATTAAAAACTAGGAAGAAGAGGAACAGAGGCTAGAGGTTGGGAAAGACAAGGAGGGGAGGAAATACAACATATTTAAAAAGCGGAGGAGAGACGATGGCTGACAGCCATCTCAAGTTAAAGAGAAAAACAGGAGGGAGAAGCTATGGCGTAATTAAAAGTAGAAACAATAGACTGAGATATAGGTTTTTTCTTATTTTTAATTTCTTTAAGTCTGAACTAAGAGAGAAAGATAATTTAACCTAAGAAAACATACTTAAATGTATGGATAAATCATCTTTTTGATATTTTGATACATGGACTATTATTTTTAATTTTAGTTAAATTTGTATATTATAAAGAGATTTTGTGTTGAACATGGAGAAGCATGATTTTGTAACCCGATGAACATGATATTTGATGTTGGTTTATGATGATATTTGAAAGAAATTTAAATAAAAAGAAAAAAAATCAAAATAAAAGGAAGATGGACTTTTGGAGGTCTTGGTTAAAATAAAACACAGTGTGTTTAAAAAGTGGTCCTGATCAGTGTGTTTTGGGTATTGGACAGAACACCCTGTGTTATCCCAATGAGGGGAAACAGCTTCTGAATCTACTCAAAGGAAGGATACTCAAGAGCAAAAATGATCCACTGGAACGCATCCAAAGAAGAAATATAAATTATATTCATTTTCCTCATCCCCATTTTTCTATTTCAGCACATGGAACTACCAAGCAATGTACCTTATTCTATGATTTATATTCTGCTTTACAACTCCAATATGGTCTCAAAACAACTCATGAAATATTGTCATAATAATATGCCAAGTTTAGAAAATTATACCGACTCACATTAGGATTCATGTCAAATTTATATATGAGTAGTAAGCCTCACATGGGAGAGAAGATTATGAAAATATTATGAATGATAGTGCATCCTACTCTGCACAATGATATTTTTTTAAGTATAAAATTTAGTGCTAAGAATAAAATTAAGCATTTTGAGTTTGCCTTCTAGGATTCCTGGGATTCTTCAAGTAAATCAGAAGTATAGCTCTAACTTGGAGGAGGAATCTGACCATGGATGATCCCTTCTACTTTCTGACTAGCTACTGTGGATGCTGTTTTTTGAGATTATCATCCTTGAAAGTTTCTCCAGACCTTCAGAGGAAGGCAGAATGGAGTTAAGATTACAATTTATTTACGAAAGGAAAAAAATAGGGAAAAGGAAAAATATCTGGAAGTTTTGGAATGTTCCAGTATTACACTGTTCCAAGCAACTATTAGGATTATTTTGTTAGGATGGACACCATTCACTTAATGTTTTATGTCAGCACAATTAAGGTATTAAATTAAGACTAGAAAGACCCAAATTTGGTTTCAGCCATGAAAAGTTATTGATGTGAAGAAGAAACTGAAGAGACAAGTGGAATATTCCACATGGAAGTTCAAAGGAAATTTTGCTTGTAACCCATTCTTGATTGGTTGCTCATTTATGTGCCAACAGGTCATTGTCGATTCTTAGTGACCACAGAAAATTGGCAAGGCCAATTAGTCCCTCATCTGGTCCTTCTGGTTTCCAGTAGTATACCCATCATTGCTGTAATTAAGTCTATCCATATCCTGCTGGTCTTCACCTCTTTCTTTCCACCTTTCCCAGCATCATAGATTTTCCACAGAGTTAGTTTGAAATAGAATAATTTGAGCCTGGACATTTTTGCCTCAAGTGTGAACTCTGGATTGATTTGCCTGATGTTATTTTTCTTGACTATGTATGGGATTCTCAGGAGTTATCTCTACAGAGCTGTAGATATGTGCATTTATATATTGTACAACAGTTTCATATGTTGTTAGTATATTATATGAAATCAATATATCTTGACACATAATTTGTGTAATCTGTATCTATAAAAGAGAAGACTATGTGTCTGGGTTTGTGGGTATGTGGCGAATAAGCTCACCAATCTGGCCCAAACTTCCCACGCACATACTTTGCACTTTCCAGATGAGCACTGGAGTGTGTGTGTCATGAATGGGGTTTTGGGTTTTGCCCCAACTTGGTGCCAAACTTGACCTACCCCCTGACATTTCACTGACATTTCACATTTCTACTGACCATATGCACAGGTCTCCAGGCAACGGACACTCTCCAGTCAATAGAGGCAAGGCATGCAAATTGGGCAAAGAACGCTGGGAATTGTAGGCTCCAGTATTCCCTGCTCAGGCCCGGCTATAACCGGGCAATGTCGGGTTATCAGCTAGTATATATGCAGCCATCTCTAAGTGGTTTTACAGTATATACAGCCATCTCTAAGCGGTTTTACAGAATCAGCATATTGCCCCCAATTAACTGGCTCCTCATTTTACCCACCTCAGAAGGATGGAAGGCTGAGTCATCATTGAGCCTGGTGGGATTTGAACTGCCAAATTACAGGCAGCTGATAGTCAGCAGAAGTGGCCTGCAGTACAGCACTCTAACCACTGCGCCATTGAGGCTCCCTCGGTGCTCCCCTCCCACAAGGAACTTCCTTAAAATTCAGACAATTCCATGCAATTATTTTAAAATGGCTGAGGAAATTTCCAAAATATTCACACTGATGCAGCTTTTAGACTTATTTATTTAACCATATTTATACACTCCACTGATAGAGTCTTTGGGGTGCTGCCTAAAACCAAAAGTGATACTTTCGAAGGTTGATTCTCACGGAGTTGACTTTAGCAAGATTTATTAAGAAGCATAACGCTGCACTTACTGGAATTCCAATAACTAAACCACTTCCCATTTAGAACCAATTTGTCCCAATTGAGAGGGCAGGTACTTCTTGATTTCCTTTAAGGCAGGTTTCCTATGATCTAGTAAGGAGATGGGTCTTTTTACTGATTCCCAAAGAAGCTTGCAAGTGTTTGTTTACAAAACAGTTTGCTGCATCTTTACCCATTTGGAACTAATCATTATGGAAGATTCCACCAGAATCATGGAGGTTTGCCAAAAGCTCGATCTCCCCCACCCCCCAAACTTATTCTTTTGAACATTACTTTCAAATTTCTTTATGGTGCTTTGATATTATTATTAGTTTTATCAATGGAGAGGACAATGGACATGATCGCTAATTTTCTTTTTTACATTATAAGGAGGCTGCAGCAGGGCCATCTTAACAGTATTATGGGCCCCGAGCAACTACTAACAGGAATAAAAATGTGAATGGTCGATAAAATTAAATATACATTTGCATGTTAGTATTAATAAAAAATGCAGTAAAATTTCTTCTTGATCGGGGAAATGAAGCGGGATATAAATCGAATAAAAACAAATAAATAAATGTAATAACTATGTTGCTGTATGTATAGGATACAAGGTGCATTGAAGGGTTAACATACACAGATTAGTATGGGGCCCCTATGCTTGTGGGGCCCACGGGCAAGTGCCCATCAGGCCCATGCGTTAAGACAGCCCTGGGCTGCAGACCACTGAAAGGAGGAATGTACAATTAAAGGTAGATGTTTACACACCCTGCAAGTCCATTGCATAATACAAGGGCTTCACAGTACACTTGTGCGACATTCACTGGTTTTTCCCCCCTCTTTAAAAGAAGTTTCAAAAGACAAATTGTTTTTTTTCCCAGTGAATTAAATGAAAAATGGTAGGAAAAATGTAGAAAATGGTTCGAACAGTGTAGAGAAAATGTTCTTTGTGGCATCAGTTCTGATTTCTGTCACTTATTCAACAATTTCTCCAGCAGCTGGCAGCCTTTCTGGATTCTTCAAGAAAACTTCATGGATTCTATGCACACAACTTTTTTTTAAAGAGGCTCCAGAGCAATGAGCAATAGTGTAAAAGAGGAGAAGACTCGCAAGCCACATGAAACAATAACGGAAGACAAAAACAAAAACACCACAAAGTGATAGCCAAAAATAAAAGTACCAGAGGTGGGCTGCACTTACGTTCACAATGGGTTTGCTGGTTGTGAGTGTATGCCTTTGGGACTGAAACGGAGCTTCAAACATGCAGCTACTGTAATCAACTCAGGCACCTCCCGGGAGTATAGCAGGGGCAGCGTGTAACTTACCTGGGCAGCGTGAGCGGGAGAAACGAGCCAGTAAGTTAGTTATATATGGAAAACGTAGCACAGGGGCGGGTGAGCAGACACAGCCAGCGATCACAGTTAAGGATTCGCCCAAACCCATGCGACCATGCACCAGCCCACTACTGAAAAGTACCATGAGAAAGAAGGAGGAAAAGCAGAACATTTTTAGTATTTGTAGGAAAGGTTTTGGCACAGTATTACTTTTAAAGGAGATTCACTATTTTGGTTATCTAGAAAATGTTAAGGATTTATAGGAGCTTTGAGGTTGCCCCTGGTAATCATGATACAGAGACAGGTGTTTCTAAACATAATCTAATTTATTGAAAACAACAAATACTACCTCTTTGTTCCTAACAGGCATGCAAGCCTGCACACCATCTTATTCAAGTCATCTCAAGAAGCACATGGTGGAAGAGTGGTACAAGTATTTATACCCAAGGTGCAAATCCCTCCCCTTCCTGTTGTACAGGGGATGTGTAGTATCTGATGTCTTGCCACCAGGGTATTGTGTGAGCTGATGCTGTGGTCAGCATCCAACCAGATCCAAGATCTTACAGAAAAAATAACAGTCCTCAACTTACAACCATTCATTTAGTGACCATTCAAAATTATAACAGCACTGAAAAGGTGACTTATGACCGGTCCTCACACTCACAACTGTTACAGCATCCCCATAGTGACATACAGGCATTTGGCAAGGGCTTATATTTGCATCAAAATACGGACATTTGGCAATGGCTTATATTTGCAGCATTCTGGGGTCATGTGATAGCCATTTGCAACTATCCCAATTAGCTTCCGATAACCAAAGTCAATGAGGAAAGCCACCCTTGTTTAATGACCAGGTGATTCACTTAACAACCACAGGGATTTACTTAACAACTATGGCAAAAAAATTGTAAAATATGGTGTGATTAACTTAACAAGCACCCTTGCTTAGCAATGAAAATCCTGATCCAAATTGTCCTCATAAGTTGAGGATTGGCTGTTCAGATATTCTGCCTTATCTTGCAATGATTAAGAAACAAAACAGAGAAGAGTTATGCAGGATCTAATTTAGTGTTTAAAATCAATGTAACTGTACAAGAAATGTAGGTGCTGTATCGTGTGTTCTTCTATGTCAGGGGTGTCAAATTAAAGGCCTGTGGGAAGATCTTAAATCTGGCCTGGGGGCTGGCCTGGAAATAGTAAAGGACCAGCCCATGATGCCTCTGGTGGTGGGGGATGCCCCCCCATGTGCCCATTTGGCTGGCAAAGTGCTGCAGAAGACTGACCAGGCCAAAAACAGGGCATGTGGGGGCGCGTGTGCTCCCCATGCCCATTTTGGCCAGTAGGGTGCAGCAGGAGGCACCCATCCCATCTCTTGCCCTGGCCATCCTGCAGAGGAGAACTACAGTGCTGATCTGACCCTCAAAGAAATCCAGTTTGACATCCCTGCTCTATGTATTATGAATGGGGTGTGGGGGAGGGAAATGCTTATAAAATGCTCTAATGGGGATTCTCACTTACACCACATATCTCAGCCTTGGCTCAGTTCAAGCAAGGTTTGGAAACAATGTGCATGCTTCAGGCCAGAAAAACTATGAGACAGTCACGCTTTTGAGAGAGAGAGAGAGTCCTACCAACGTTCAAAGGCGAAGGATAGGGCTGCAGTTCAGTGACTGTATTTTTCAAACAGAAGATCTCCAGTTAAATTATTGGTTGCTTCACACGGGGACAGGAAAGTGTTCAGCATAAAACCCTGGAGAGCAGTTAAATAAAGCAATGTGTCATGAGATGAATTTGCTGTAACACAGCTTCCTGTGCTGCTTACGACAGATCAAGTGATCAACATTGTGATAAAACTGCTTCAAGTTAAAAATCTAGTATGTTCACAAATTATGCACATGTTTTAATATTGTGATTTGACATGGACCTATAGAAAGGATATCTCGTATTGGAAGATGTCATTTACTTTTATTACAATCACATGCTAGGACGAAAAATGGGCCTCTCAGAAGTTTCGGAAGTGCGGAAGCGGATCCATTTTCAAACTCTGGAGGGCCTCTGGAGCCTGGGGAGGCCGTTTTCACCCTCCTGGAGGCTTGAGGAATGGCTCTGGAGCCTGGGGAGGGCAAAAAACAGGCCTCCCAGAAGTTCTGGAAGTTCGGAAATGAGTTTTCTTAGAAAATAAACAAATTAGTCTAAAGGGTATTTAAGAAGCCATAGGTAGTTGCTGTAAGAAATAATCAGGATCTTGAATTGCACTGAAAGTAAACTGGCATCCAGTGCAACTTGTGCACCAGGCATGACCCATAGGCATCTTGTGACATGTATCACTACCCATGTTACCACATTCTGGACCAGCTGTGATCTTCAAGGGCAGCTCCATGTAGAGATCACTGCAATAATTTGCCCACTCAAACTAGGGCATGAGCAACTAACTGGAGGACCAATCTAGGAAGAGATACAACTGGTTCCTTCTGGCCACAGTAACCAATAACCATCTATTCCTCAAACAGGAGTTGCAAGTCCAGGATGATCCTCAGATTGCACATGGGTACTGAATGGGGAAGTGCAGCCCTATCCAAGACTAAAGATGGGAAACCGCTAGATCTGGGATGGGGGTCCACAGCTGCAATTGGAACATCATTTGGCGACTGTGGCCAGGGAACTTTTGCACAGGTATGCCTGGTACACCAGCTGTGCTCATTCCTGGACCAAGAGGCTCTCCTCACAATCACTCATGCCCTCATCACCTTCAGGTTAGACTACTGCAACGGCTCTACTTGGGGCTACCCTTGAAATACATTCAAAAGTTTCAGTTGGTCCAGAATGAAGCCGCACGAGTGATTAAGGGTGCACCTCGATTCACCCATACAACACCACTCCTCTGCATGTTGCACTGGCTTCCAATAGCTAGTGTAATTCAAGGCATTGGTTATGACCTTTAAAGCCCTACATGGCTTAGGACTGGGGTACCTTCGAGACTGCCTCCCCCCTACCCTATGCCTCTCAGCGCCCTGTGAGATCCCACAGAGCTGGCTCCCTTTGGGTCCCATCACCCAAGCAATGCCATCTAGCAGGCCCACAAAGGAAGGCCTTCTCTATGGCGGCATCGAGCTTCTGGAATCAGCTCCCTTTGGGGATCCGGACCTCCCCTAATCTGTTGGCCTTCTGCCGGGATGTTAAGCTCTGGCTGTTCCAGAGGGCCTGGGACCACTGACTCCCCTGCCCCCCATGGATGTATGAATATGTTTTAATGTTTTAATGTTTTAAATATTAACTTATTGTTAGATTTTATTGCTTTTATTATTGTGACTTTATTGTATTTTTTTACAGGTTGTAAGTCCTAAGGGAGTGGGGCGGCACATAGATCAAACAAACAAACAAACAAACAAATAAACAAACAAACAAACAAAAATCCATAGCCACTTGGTTTTATCAGGACTGAACATAATCTGGATTTAGGAGTAAGGAGTGAGTTGTCTAGAGCAGCCGACAATACTTACATTAAAACAACAACAAGAAAATAATCTGGAGTTCATAAAATGGATTTTATACTCATACAACAACAGAGATTGCAATTTGATGTAAGCATATATAAAAGAGTGCACTGGTTGTTATGAACAAGGAAATGATCCAAATGTTATGTAACCTTTTCCCCTGAGATCCTAGTGAGTCCGTCTTACTCAGGGGGATGGCCCTGGGCTAGATGGTCATCTGACCTGATGGTAGCAGCAGCTTCCTGAACCCACCTAGTGGAATGTTCTTATTCTCCTTTGAATAGATTCAGGAAATGCCACCCTTCTAATTTCATATCACAAACTGATTTTGACGTTTCCTCCCATTTGAAAAAGCCATGTGCCATAATGGCACAAAGGCAATCATTTATGAGAAAATGAAACCTGATGTCAGGACCTTTTTCAGCTCCAAGAATTAGTCTGATAGTTTTTTTGGATCTTGGCCAGCATTGGAGAGCACTGTCCTGTGACAGATAACGTCTTCCTGATCACAGGGGAAAACGGGGCCCTCCTGACCTCTATGCACAACACCTTCATATTTAGTTTGCCAAAATACCATGGCCAGGAAGACAATATACTCCACCTACATTTGTTTCTCCTTTCGATATTGTTTTCGAGTGGGCAAGTATTGGCTTCGGGTCCTTATTCAAAGTTTATTGGAAAATCAGATTGATATAATAATTAATTATGAGCTAACTGATTGCAGATTCTCAAAAGCATTCTGCAGTGAAACGCCACTCTTCCCCCTGCCCCTACACACACACTTTAATATTTCTCAGGGTGCTTAACAATTAATATCTTTTGATTTTTTTTGTTGGTGGTGCTTTTGAGCTTTATTATTTTATTATTGAAGGTGGTCGAGGGGTGTGGTTGCTTTCTGTTATATAGGTATATACCGTACTTTTCAGAGTATAAGATGCTCCGAAGTATAAGCTGCAGCTTACTTTTGGGAAGGAAAACAAGGGCAGGGTGTGTGTGTGTGTGTGTTGGAATCTGCCTCTGCCTTCCAGCAATTTGCCAATTTCCAAGAGCCAATTTAAATCATGCACGTAATACTTCTGGATATGGATTTGCTTTGTTTAAAAGTCAAATAGGATATCAAAATCCATAATGTCCTGGTATTTTTTCTTGTTTGCAACAAAACAGAGACAAAAAAGCTGCCCTCAGCCACTAAGCTGAGCTAAGGATCTTTTCCTTCCTCCCAAAACTGTTCTGATGATGGAGAAATCGGTCCACGATAGTCCTAAACTACAGGATGGCATATTTGAAGGCTTGTATTATGCATAGGCCACAGTCAAGAAAATGTCACATATTATTGCTGACACTAAAATGAAATATAAATCTGACTAATTTTAAATATGATTTGTTCTATATTGCTTACATGTATTCCTGGTTGTTTTTACCAATTTCTTCCAGATATTTGTCTAAGATATTGAGAAAACAACCTAGAAATTAGTTAAACAAATCATGATTACTTACTGGTAATATGTAATATTAACTTTGGCTCATTCAAGAATTCACAGTTGTAATGAATCCAAGATACAAAAACATGAGTTTTCCTTGCAGCAAACAGCAAACATCCTGTTTCAGTTTCACTTTCAGTTTTAGCACACTCTGATTCATACCCCCAATCAGCTGTTGTGCAGAGGCCGCGATCCTGCAGCATTGCTGAAAATGGGAAGAAAAGGCATGGAGGCTGCCATGTGCTCTGCAGCCTGGAACAGGTGTGCATGGAAGGTGAAAATGGTGTTGGGTGGGGCTACATCGGAAGTATAAGACGCACCCTAATTTTCAGCCCCTTTTTTGGGGTGGGTGGGGAAAGTTCATCTTATATTCTGAAAAATACGGCAATACAATTATATAATTATAATTGCATAATTCTTTACGTGATTCTGAAGCATCCTTATCAACACTTCCTCATCTGAAAAAGCCCACTGAGACGAATTCCTTCCATGCCAATCTCTATGGGAGAACAAGTGATGGGACTTACATCATCATGTCATATCATAAATGTCATGTCTATGAATGTGTGTCAGACTTCTGGTTCATAAAGGTGGGACTTGTGTCATGATGACATTGTGAGCATATTATCATTTGGATATAAAACCCAGCCCTGGTCCACTCTCATGATCTCTCCCTTTCAGACTGCACAGAAGTGTGGGAAGCCATCGAGGCTTCGATGTGAAAGACAAACCACCTGCACTAAGATCTGTTCAAGAATATCATGTTGCATGCAGGAGAAGTTCTCTCAGTACTCTTTCCCTTTGAAATGAAGTATAAAAGTATATTCCCTTTCATCTTTTTGAATGAAAATGAGTAAAAAGGAAGGAAGCAGAATTTTTCTACATGGCTCTAATCATAATTCTGTACGCCTAATGTACAAAGGGAATGATTAAGCCTAGACTTTGAAACAGTCCTCTGTATCCTGTTAGGTTGATTCTATGAGTTGTGAGACACCATGAACCAACAATTCTTCCTTCCTTCTTAGAAAATGGTATTATGGGATCTCTGCTTGGTTCCGTTCCAATTTTCCCATGGAGATTTCATCGGGGTTCCACTATTTGGTGTCCTACAATTTAATTTCCTATATGGAGTTGCTGGGATGATTTCTTTACCAAGTGTTTCCATTTGGAGACAGATACAGCCTAATAAACTTAGATGTAAACACAGCGATCAGGTTCTCCATCAGCTCATTTTTGTTTTCTTCATAGTGAACAAAAGATTGTGTGGAAAACCAAAATACTTAAAAGAGTGAGATGAGTTCTTAAGATATTGGTTTTACTACCTTGAATTAAAAAAAACCCCCAATCCAGCTGAACATTTCAAACAGGTATTTTTCCATGAGATGTCCAGACATTTAATCTATTGTATCCTTCCTCCCAATGAAGTATGTGGAAACCAATAACTAGATTAATACATGCAATTTCCAAGGAGTTAACAGAGTAATGGAATTAGTGGAACACCCAGACCATGCAATGTTCAATGTAAAAATGGAAATTTTTACTCATTTTTGTTTTTAAATGTTTTATATTCCTTTAAACAATAAACTTTATATTAAAAAAAAACCCAGAGTAATAGAATTGGAAGGGACCTTGGAAGTCTTCTAGTCCAACCCTCTGCTCAAGCAGGAAACCCTATATCATTTCAGATAAATGGTTGTTCAATCTCTTCTTAAAAAGCTCTAGTATTGGAGCACCCACGATTTCTGGAGGCAAGTGGTCCTACTAATTGATTGTTCTCACTGTCAGGAAATTTCTCCTTACTTCTAGGTTGGTTCTCTCCTTGATTGGTTTCACTCTGTTGCTTCTTGTTCTGCCTTCGGGTGCTTTGGAGAATAGGTTGCCACGTAGCTTCCTTGTGGCAGCCCCTTAGACATTGAAGCACTGCTATCAGTGTTCTATCTGGTTATATCTTTTGCTTACAAACAGACTGGTTGATCCAGTCTAGATCAGGAAACATAGTGGTGTTTGGCTTGTTTAATTGTTTGATAGAAGGCAACTTGGAAATTCTAAGGGTTAGGGTTAGGGTTAGGGTTATAGAATTCCAAACTCCTTGGGAAAAGGCAAGGACAAACTATTTCTGTATTAGAGTTTATCCAGAAACATAACTGTGACTACCACATAGTCAATAAGCA
Organism: Boaedon fuliginosus; assembly: GCA_027560395.1. Classification (NCBI taxonomy): domain Eukaryota; kingdom Metazoa; phylum Chordata; class Lepidosauria; order Squamata; family Lamprophiidae; genus Boaedon; species Boaedon fuliginosus. Next base: position 188,028 of record JANHGC010003431.1, read on the forward strand.
TCAAACTTATCTCAAGGGTATTTTTATCTTGGATATTAAAAGTTATGCATTGTGCCACTTAGATGTCTTTCCCACATTGATTAGGAAAAAATAGCAAGAAGCATTGTAGCTTGTAAATATATTTGTACTGCAACAAAAACTAAAACTGAAATCTATCCTCTATTGGTTTTTTTTTAATGATATAGTGAGAGAAAAGTTGGAAAGTGCGAAGCAATCCTGGCTGGTTCATACTATCCAAAAGAACTGTTTCTTGTCACTTTATGGCACAGCAAATTAAAATTGGGCAACAGGGACCAATCCAAGAAAGGAAAATTTGGAGAAATGTTCAGAAGAATCCTAAACCTAACCCTAACCATCTGCAGCTGTTGGCAGAAGGACGTGTGATTGTTCTAATTCATTTCCATTAAGGACAGCATTTTAAAATGTCTGAATTCTGAACAGAATTGGAGTAAGGAGAAATGGAACTGGATTATTGGGATAACTTTTTCTTTTATTTTATGATTAAAGGAGTTGTATGCATCACTAGAATGGGGGGTGGTAAAAGCTGACACGATTTTGCTTCCATTAGACATACCTTATTTAATAAACATAGATGGAAAGTTAGATGATATAAAGAATATGAAGTGTGTCATCTACATGATTTTGAGAAAACTCTGGAGGACAGTGAAGGATGGGGGGGCTGGAATGCTGTGATCTACTGTATGTGTTGCAAAGAATCGGACACTACGTAGGGACTGAACATCAATAAAATATAATGAAAAATATGGTACATCTCATCATAATAGGAAAATTTGAACTATTCATTCATCTCATTCATCTGTTCATTTTGTTGTCCAAGTATCAGTCAGCATCTTTGATACCCTTGGTCACCACAATGTAAAGAAACATGTTGAGACTCTAGAAAGAATGCAGACAAGACAGCAAAGATGATTAGGGGACTGGAGGCTAAAACATATAAAGAACAGTTGCTAGAATTGGGTATGTCTAGCTTAATGAAAAGGACTAGAGGTGACATGATAGCAGTGTTCCAATATCTCAAGGGTTGCCACAAACAAGAAGGAGTCAAGCTATTCTCCAAAGCACCTGTGAGCAGGACAAGAAGCAATGGATGGAAACTAAAGAAGGAGAGAACCAACCTAGAACTAAGGAGCGATTTCCTGACAGAACAATTAATCAGTGAAACAAGTTGCCTCCAGAATTTGTGAATACTCCAACACTAGAAGTTTTTAAGAAGAGATTGGACAACCATTTGCCTGAAAATGGTATAAGATTTTCTGCCTGAACAGTGGGTTGGAGTAGAAGACCTCCAAGTTCCCTTCCAATTCTATTATTCTGTTAATTTTATTGTTCTTTCTGCCTTTCTGATGTTTAAAGATAAATTGCATTAGGACCAAACATTTCTCTAAATATTATTTCTTTCTGATAGCCCTAGGAAATGGAAGAGTGTACTGGACATCTGATTGTTCATGCAAAGCCAACTGTTTTCTTCATTAAGTTTAGTAGCTCCTGGTTGCAAGAGATGCAAAGCAAAGTTTCACTTTTATTAATTTAAAGCCGAGGTGCCAAACTTAATTTATAGGCGCCAAACTTAAATTAATAATTCCAGTGTCCAAAAATTAAATGTGTGTGTGTGTGTACACATACACACACATATATATACTGTACATACATTCTCATTCTCTCTCTCTCTCTCTCTTTCTCTCTCTCTCTCTCCCTCTTTCAGAATTTCCTAGTCAACACACTTACTGTGGAATTCCAGGTGTTGAAACCCACAAATCTTAAAGTTAAAGAAGCACTAGGTTAACCAAGTGTTTTAAAGAAACACTAGGTTAACCAAACAAATTGATGTTCAATGCTTGTATACTACTTTTCCTATAAAAATTGTTATGGATGCTCTTGGATGAATCGGAATAAACTTTATGGGGCTTTTGCCCCAAGTCTTTCACAGAAGCAAATAAAGTTATTGTGGAACCCTAGGATTCTGCAAAACCAATTTGATCAACTCTGATGTAGATGACCACTAGACAACACTGTAACTGCTTCGTGCTGTCTAGTGGTTGGCTGTATTTTTGAACCATACCTCTATAATCCTAAACCCTAGGTCTAATGGACCAGTAAATTAGTTTCCTAGATTCTTAAATATTCCTATCCTGATGATTTCCATAACATCCAGATTTCAACATTAAAAACAAGCTTGGAAAAAAATTAAGCTCCAAAATTGCAGACTCCATACTTGCTACTTTTTCCCGCAACAGGAAATAGTTTTCATCTACCTGGCATAAGCATTGATACTTCCTCAAATGAAGAATGCTCGGTCTTCCTGCTTCTGCAGAAAAGGGGTTTTCAGCTAGGAAGACAAGGAAACATCTTTTGTTTATTCAGTGGCATGACGGTCTTGCTTTTATTTTTTATTTTGAAAAAAAAAACACACTTCTTCCATTACAGCTACAGTGGAAACACTGAACACCACACTTATCACTATTAGAGTTCCCAAAAATCCAAAGTTGTATGGGTGTAGAGTGAAGTTTCGCAGTCAGACATTTAGTTAGTCAGCATATATTCCTGTTACTGTGCACTCGAGACTAGTAAAAGTAGCATGGTGATGCTATTTACATTTCTGAATTCTGACGATGTTGATTTTGATTATAAAACAAATAGGAGATGCCTCCACACATTGTCAGTTTTGGAGCCCAAAGCCTAAAAGCTTACCATAACATATTGCTTTTGAAAGTTATTCTTTCCCACAGAGAAAAGAAGCCAGAACAAAAATATGCTAATTACCCGTTCTTATGGGGTATTATGTAAAGCTAACATCCTTGAGTACAAGGACTGAAGGACTGATATTTAACCATTTTCTTAGCAGCAAAGCTGCCCTGTGTCATAAAATTAGCACTTGGAAAAGTGTCAAAATCACATTGAAATGGAAGAGGGTTATTGTCCTTCTGTCTATGCACCTTGTTCATCATTATGTGACACAGTGTGTAGATTGGATGAGTCCAGATCTTCTGACTTAGATGAAGTTCAAGACTAGTTTCTGCAGCTTTCTACACCAATGCTTGTTTTTATCTTCATCCTGACTAGCATTATTGTAATTGTAATTATAATTACTGCCAATTTTACAAGGACTGCCAATCTTTGTTTAGGTAAATGTTGCTTCTCTAGATAGGAATGATTCTAGACTGATTTTCTCATCTTTTTTTCCCTGTTCTTAATAAACCAACAGATTCCATAAGATCAGAATTAGTCTAGAACAGATTTCATTCCTAACCAGAGAAGCAACATATTCCTAATCAAATATTTTGGCAGTCCTTGTACTATAGCAATTTAGTTGTTACATACCTATATGGTCATATAACTTTTGGCATCATACTATAACATATCTCCATGGTCCTATTATGGTATGATGCCAAATGTTAGCATTAGTTAAATATCTACCAAATCTCCTGTAGGTGATTTGGTTTGTTGGCTTTAATGATGTGAAGACTGATGATCAAATGTTTTTAGAACTCAGTTTTCCTCAAGAAGTCAAGGATGTCATGTGTAATGTTCTACCATTACAATTACAATATGCCAGTCAGGATGAACATAGAAACAAGCATTGGTGTAGAAAGCTGCAGAAATGAATTTTGGACTTCACCTAAGTCAGGAGTGTCAAACTCGCGTCATCATGGCATCGTCCCATGATATCGCAACTCCCCCCCCTTCGCTAAACCGGGCGTGGGCATGGCCAGCATGTGATGTATCGTGCCCATGGGCTGCGGGTTTGACAGCCCTGATCTAAGTCAAAAGAATTCAAGCAAGGAAGGTATTTTATGAAATTATTCATTATTCTACCCACAATCTCATTAGATACAACTGAGAAACCTGTAGCTATCCAAATGTTGCTGAACTACAATTTCCAGATGCCTCAGCCTACATGTCCAATAGGGAATGTCATCTTCTGGAGCTTTAATCCTATTATCTTTTTAAATGAAAGTGTCAGGAGCTATTGTGATCTGTGGATAGTTACCTCATGTAAGAACTCACAAAATGTATTTATTTCTTGACTTTCAGGATTTGAATTTTTCTGCTCCAGTGGAGGTAATCTTCAGAAATGACAACTTCCTGAGTTATTTATTATTTATTTATTTGATTTATTTGATTTATACCCTGCCTCTCCTCCCCAGTCAAGGGGAACTTGAGGCTGCTGATATATAATACCAAGTTCTGATATGTTAAATTATTTAACAGTTCCTAAACTTGCTTTTTAATCCTGACTTATACCTTCTTGGTTCTTGACTAGGTTTTATTAATTTAGCAATAGCAATTAGATTTATATACCGCTTATCAGTGCTTATACAGCACTCCCTAAGTGGTTTACAGACAGTAA
>JANHGC010003431.1:219690-237011 GCA_027560395.1 Boaedon fuliginosus
TAAAAATAGAGGCAGGTGTTTTTTCTCTTTTTTGTAGAGGGAAAGTGGGTATGGCTCTTTGTGATGAAGAGTAGCCCTATATAATGCTAGTAAAAGGGTGTTTATTTTATAACTCTTACTGGCATAGACTTGATAATTCTAATTGATTTCACTGCTGAAACATGGAACTTGCAGATATATGGACCTGGTTTGAATAAGAAAATATACCTGGATATTTCCATTGAAGTTCTGATCAGTCAAATTTAGCTATTTTATAATTCTGAAAACCAGATATAAAACTTTATTTCTATGAGCCCATCAAGTAAATGTAATGATATAAACCAAACATTATGTCCATTCAGGTTTCCAGAAATGAATGAAATAAAGAAGAGAAATATATGTATAATATTGAAATAGACATTATATGCCAAGATACATGATATCATACAAACCGTAGGAAACCAAAGGAAATGAGACAAGATGGTGAAATATAAATCTAAAATAAAATAAAATAAAATATAAAACTGGAAAAAAGATGCAAGTTTTTCATACACTATATTTCCTGTTTAGGACACATCTAAGTTTTACCAACATTGCAATCAGTTTTAGCCTGCCTTTCAATCAGAAACCTCAGGAAGGGATACATTTGTTTAGATTGCAAGGTTTGCAATGAAAAATCCAGAATGACTTCATAAAGTCACAATTTCTGAAGTACTGGAATTTGGAATCTTTACTTCTTATAGTAAACAAACTGGTTCCAAACTTATTTAAATCTTTAACATTGAGGCATCCATAAAAAGCCTAAAAGCATTTTGTAAAATTTGTTTGTTTTTATTAGATTTCCCAGCTGTTGTAATCAAAGGATTCTCAGCAGCTTACAATATATTAAAACATTGACAGTATAATATTGATACGATGAAAAATAAAAATGGAAAAATAAAACATATAACAACATATTGTAGTATTTACAGAAATAATAACCAAAACAATACATAGTTTAATTAATTAAAATAAATATGTTCATCTCTGAACAAATCTCAGACAAAAAAAGACAGCTGTGACTAGCTTACAAAATTCTACATTAATTCACTTATTTTATATTGGAATGTGTGAATAACTTTGGGGAACAGAATGAGATGCTGCCTAAGAAAGAATCAGATAAGAGAAGCAAGAGCCAATGGTCAGAGAAAGAAGGTCACACTTAGAAAGGACCCATCCTAACTGATCAGGTAGTTAAAAGTAGTGGGAAGTTTCTACCTTCAGACTGGCATGATGGATGTCAGCCCTCCCAGAAAACACAACTACATGAGCTAATTCTATTTTATTGCAAGGTTACATGAGTACAATTTTGCAAGTCTAAAGGTATAAACTTCCTGCTGCCACTTTTAACCACCAAATCAATTAGGGCGGGTCCTTCCTAAATTTCTTTATCTGACCATTAAACCAGTGAAGGCTCCTGCCTTCTTGTTCTTGTTTCCAAGGCAGCATCTCTTTTCCGCGTTCCCCAAGGTCATCTACATATTCCATTACCCACTTTTCCTAACCATGATATATTGAATAAATGAGTCATTAGATGCCTACCCAAACAAATTATATTATTGTTACTATTTAGTGTGCCTCAAGCGATGTATTGATCAGAAATTACACATTGCATTATTATCATTATAATTATCATGCTTTACTTCCTCTCTCTTTCCCCGAGTGAGCAGAGATTGTAAGAGGAACATGAGGCAACCAGGTACCAGGCAGATAGCAAGCTCACTGAGGGGATAAATAAATAGACAAGATAGGAATTTCATAGGGCAGTTCAACATGAGGAAGAGAATAAAATAACTACAGGAAATATGCATTTTCAGAAATGTATTTTTTTTTAATTACATTTTTTTTATGCCGCCCAACTCCCGAAGGACTCTGGGCTTACAACATGGATAGCAATAGCACTCAGATTTTATATAATGCTTATAAGAGCTTTACAACACTCCCCAAGCAGTTACAGAGTCAGCTTATTTCCCCCTACAATCTGGGTCCTCATTTCACCCACCTTAGAAAGGATAGAAGGCTGAGTCAACCCTGAGCCTGGGGATTCGATCTGACAACCTACTGAACAAGTCAGCAGAGACTGCAGTGCTGCATTTAACCACTGTGCCATCGAGGCTCGTCTTATTATAAAAGATTGTTCTCTATATCATGAAGAACAAAGCAAAACAACAGCAATATTGTTTTGACCCAGAAACCAAAAAGTCCAATTTCCTCTTGAAAAAGCACCTTTGTGACAACCATGGCCTGGATGACTGAGAATCTCCATAGACAACATTTTTTTTTAGTTTCTGCAAGTATCCTCATCCCTAATGGTACATTTAACAAGATACTTAACTTAAATGGATGGAGTATATAAATGAAAGTTCTCTCATATTCCCCTGATGTTATTGTATGCCTTGTGCTAAGCAGCGTTAATGGGAAAGTAGCAATTTTATCTTTTTATCCTGTACCACCTGCATGCTGATGTCATTGTCATAGACTTTATTTGAAGTTCCTTGCATAGATGCTCATTCTAATCAACTTATTTACAACCCCCAGAGCTTCCTAAATCCATTCAACTGTTATCCAAAATCTATAAAACACACTAGCAAGGGTAGAAGTGGCAGCCCAAGGTTCTTGATGTATGCCAACTTTGGTTCATTGCAATATTTTTGTTGTTCAGTTGCTAAGTCATGTTGGACTCTTTGCAATTGTATGGACCCATGGATCCCACCAGGTTCTCCTATTCTTAATTGTCTCCTGGAGTTTGCTCAAACTCATGTTCATTGTGTTGATGGCACATATCTAATTATCTCATCCTCTCCAGCCCCCTTCTCCTTTTGCCTTCGATTTAAAATATTTTCAAAGTCCTTAAAATGGAAGCAAGTGACAATACTTTTCAGACAGTGGTCAGGTTCTGCCCCTTCCAATAGCATCATCATATCATCAGAATATTTTCTGTAAAGTTGGTTAGGAGGCTAAAATATAGCTAAGGATCAAGAAAAATTGGCCACTCCATATTAATGCTTCAGAGTTTCTATTATTTAGACACATGGGCCCAAATGACTACATCTGTCATGGGACTTCTTCAGTCTTGCTCAGAAATTGATACTAGTTGTAACCTACCAACTCGCCTATTACAAGTAGTTTAAATAATGTTCACTGCCTGCTCTGAAATATCAAGATATTCATGTAAAACTGATGGGAAATGATAGATGGTCACAATTCAAATGTATCCTGGGAAGGTTCATTCTCTACATCTCTTTTCAGATTCCTGATGGTGCAAGATTTACTTTTCTTACCAGAAAGTGAAAGTGGTAGATATAGGAATGAAGGGCCTAACAATGACTAGCAATGGGGGGGAAATCAAATTCAAAGGAGCTGAAAAGGAGATTTGGTTTTTCCAAACACAATTCTGAGTGCACTTTTAAAAACAATGTATGAAGGAAAGCAATAAAATATTCAGTAGAATAAATATGTTGATTAATAGCAGGCACTTATAAAAGCCTAAGGTTAACTATGCTGTCCATCTTCTATTGCCTATAATAGGCAGGCTAAAAAGCAATAGACTGTGAGTTCTAGTCCTGCCTTAGCCATGAAAGCCACCTGGGTGACCTTGGGCCAGTCACTTCCTTTCAGCTCAACTCACCTCACAGGATTGTGGGGAAGTAGTAGTAGGAAGGTGTGTTGGATATGTTCACCACCATGATTTATATGTAATAATAATAAAGTCAGGAAATAATTTATTAATGAGTTGCAATCATACTGGTATTAATTTGGATTATGACTGGGGAAACGTCTTCAAGAAAATATAGTGGAAATGCAATGTAAATGGGTTCAGGACTATTATAAAATGGCGTCAGAGAATAACCCATACTTACCGAAACAAAGGGTCCATACTTTCAGACTTCATTCAGTATCATTGTACTCAAAAGATTGTTAGATAGTTCATGGCTGAATTATAATACGCAAGAACACATGTCAATTGTTAACTCCATGTATACATTGCAGATTAAAGAACTCAATTTCACACTATTTATAAAAACAAATATATAAACCATAACTGAGAAACTGTGGATCTCAACAAAGATATGTTAGGGATGGCTAGCTTTCTATGAGTAGCTTTGACCAGTTCAGATTAGAAATATTCGTTTGTTACAATTCCACAATTTGTTATCCATACAGCTGCTTTGCCGTCCTCCTCTTGTCTCAAAACTAGCAGGAAATAAAATCTTCCTAAATCTTCATGCTCCCCACAGGGCATCCCTATCCTATACATATAGATCTAGGATGTGATGCTATCCACACAAATTTAAAGGGCAACATTCTTCAACTGAAATTTCATCTCTATTCAATAAAATCTTCATAGCCGCCTCGAGTTCCCTTTGACCGGGGAAAATCAAAATAAATAAAAAGAAATAAAGAAATAAAGAAAAAATGGATCCAATTAACATATGACTGCATTTCCCCTCTTTTTGTCCATATCGTAAACTAATTGGCTTAAAAAATACCTAATAGATCAACTATCAATTGCTAGATGGTCGGAAAGAGATTGTTTTGTCTCTTTTGGTTGACATCTAGATATTCAAGTATGATGCAGCCATTGGGTAAGTCTTGTTGAAAAGCTGGAATTTGTTCTACTGCTTATTAGGTTGATGAGTCAACCACAATATATAAAACAAATAAACAACAACAACAACAAATAGTTGTACAAACTAACTCCAAGACTGGAGCTTCCAGCTGAACTTCCCATACTATTTGTGTCATGAAGATCCCATAGTCCCCTTTTGTTTGAATGACTGCTTGATCAACTCATTTACAATGTTTTAAACAGCCAGACTGGGGCAACTAGGAATCTATTCTCCATTGCTGCCAATTCCAGTGGCAGTGTGAGGAGGATGGATGGATAGAGGAAATTTTCAAGGACCAGATTGAAGGAGGTTTCATACAAGGAACTGTCAGAACCAACTGGAAAAGTAATATTGCCAGTGTGAAACACATCATATCATACTGTGGTGTACATCAATATGCCCTACAATGCATCATCTTGAAGAGGTATAATAAGTGGGGGGATCACATCCATAGCATAGCATCTTGGCCTGTACTTGATCTGCCTCGCAGCTTTAGGAAAATGCTGAGAATCTGATGAAAGCATAGAGACATGTGCTTCAGAAACAGTGAATCCATTCTTGCATGGGACAAAGAGTTGAGTGGATTAGCTCAGAGCTAATGACAAGGTGTCTCAAGGAATTGTCATCTGATATGCAATATACTCAAAGTGTGTCTTTGTTTATCTGATTCCATTTGTAAGAAAAAGACCAAAAGTCAAGCATAACAGCAAGACTGGTCAATCAAAATGCTTCAGATATGGTGACTAAAGCCCTACCTAGGCAGTTATATTTCAAATTATTATTGCAAAATAATTTGTTATAAGCGATAAGTGCTTGCCATTTTTCAGGCTTTTAAAGAAGCTTGCAAAAAACCTGCTGCTGATTTGATGAATCCTTTCATTAAAATGAGCAGGGATTAAATTCATTCATTAAAGTTATTGTAACTTTTTTTTTCAAGCTCATTTGGAAGGCTTTAGTTTTCTTTAATGAACAGCAGAGAGGCTCATGCTTATGCAGGATTTTTCAAATTGTTGTCAGACGTGTACAATTCTAAAGGGCATTTTTCAACAATAGACAGTGAGTATGGCTACAATAGCTCACAATACAGCAAATCTCTGTAATAAAGTAATCTTTTTATTTATTTATTTATTTGATTTGATTTATACCCCACCTCTCTTCCCTGGTCAAGGGGAACTAGAGCTAGGCATGCATAGGAATGGTATTATGATCAAATAGATATCAGGATGGGTTTTTTTTAATTAAAAAGCAAGTTTTCCCTTTCCAATTGTTAGCAAAAGCAACAAAAATCTAACCTTTTCTACTTACAGGTTGTAATCAGTGGTGGTATTTAATTTTTTTACTACCGGTTCTGTGGGTGTGGCTTGGTGGGCATGGCTATGCTGTTGGCCAATCAGAGGTGGTCTTTGCCATGTTGGCCAATCAGAGGTGGCCTTTGCTGGTTCTCTGAATCAATCAAAATTATCGCTACTGGTTCTCCAGAACCTGTCGGAACTGGCTGAATATCCCCTCTGATTGTAATGGGGTAAATAGAGTGGACTTTTGTCCTGAATTAAATTCTTGATCTCAGGATTTTGAGGTGTCTAGTTTTGGAAATTGAGTTTCGAGAGTTCTTCTAGGCTTCCAGTATCTTAAAAGTCAAGGTTCTAACTTACATATGTTTTCTTACTGTACACATTTGTCATAAGAATGATGAAGAGAAATGATGGCCAACTTATGTTGGCCTCCAAATCTAACCATATTTTACTTCTGTCACTTCGCAAATAGTTCAATAAACCAATTTCTGAAGCAAACATTATTTTTTCTCTCCATCCTACTTTTTCTCTTTTCTTAATTATGAAATTTGTATAAATCACTGAATGGCTGAAATGAGTGCTGAAATCTAAGCATATGCCATTCATGGCAGATCTGAAGATTAGGTGCCAGCCTACATTTCTTGACTTTTCAGATTAATTTATCTTTCATTCAGCTGTGGAATAATGGCTAGTTTAGTTTTCTTTAACATTGTTTTTAGAAAAATAAGGACCTTTACCAAAAATTCAGTTTATTCTGAGGACACTACATTACCAACTAACGTCTATCATTATGCATTTTGGCTTTTATAGTACATATAATAATAGTGTACATGTGTCTACCACAGTGTTGCTGATGAAGGATTGAGTGCGGCTGGAGTGGACATTACCTAGAGAGAGATAAGCCCTCCAAAACAGGTCCTCAACTCCTTCTCACATTGTCTTTCAACACATGAGTTGAATGCAGCAACAGAGTGACTACAGCCACTAAATAAAATAATAAAACAATTAGAACATTAATAAAGCAGTAAAACCATCAGCAGCCAAGCAACAATAAAGCATTCAACAGCCAGAGGGCAATAAAGCAATAAAGCCTTCCATGATAAAACAGTAACAACAACATTTATATATCAGCCAGGAAGAAAACTCAGATTGAGACAAAAAAAATAGTGTTATGTAATACTAGTAAAAGAGGTGCCATTAGAATGCTCTGGAGAGACCATTCAGCCATTAGGTACCACCAGTGAAAAGGCCTTATCTCTAGTTTCTATCGATCTAACCTCTGAAAGTTGGACCTCTCAAAGATCTGCTGTTAATAACTTGTCTGGTTTCTTTGCAAAAATTCCCATTGATTTAGATCTAGAAGAGAAAGACAAATTTGGAAAAAAAAAAATCCTTGGTGGTCTTTACAGGCATTTTTCATGAGAAGAGCTGAATTATTCAACTGTATATTTCATATCTGTTCAGCATTGTTATTGTTTTTCTTCTCTGGGCCAACCAGGAAGCCAGGAACCAGGAAAGCAATAAGGCCAATAAAATGAACAAGATGAGCCCCATGAGCTAAAGTCTAGACAATGAAAGTTGAGGCTTACATGCAAGTGACTTTATTGAGATACACTCGCCAAGGATAAACCAAAAAAAAAAAAAAATGCCTGAAGCTGAGAAATAATCTGTAACTATCTTAATTGCCCTGATAATTTTTGTGTCTCGATTCATGCTTAAAGCTTCCTACTGAGGTCATATATATCTCACCAAGCACTTTTTTTTTCTTTTTCCCTGAAGATACATAAATTAAAAGTGACACTAGATTATGTCAGCTAAATACTTGCTGGGTTTATTTTTATTATGACCTTCTGGGATTAGAATTATGTTTTGTTAGAAGTTCTTGTGTTGGAAGGATATCAATTGTAAGTCTTGGATCATTGAGAAAATCACTAGTTCAGCAACCTGACCTTTCTCTTTTACGTTGCTTGATTAAAAGGCTCCAGGGTACAGCTGAAAGTACTGACCTGTACATTTTTAAGAGACGAAGTGATGAGGTGATAGATTTTCCTATTTACCAGGTTTGTGAGACTAGCAACAAAAGACTCTAACTTTTTAATATGAATATTGATTTGTAAGATAGATGGCTATTGGTTTAAGAGTGGAACTCAAATATCTCATGTTATCCATCTTTGAAAAAAATGGAAGAGTTTGTTTAATTACAAACTCTTTGCTTCAATACAAAGAATATCCTATTTAGCAAAGGATAAATTGTAACATTGTTGTTACAATGTTGTCGGATACATACTAGTTGATATGAAGGGCTCCTTGGGGGTTTATAATAGGTTAAAGAGTTCATGCATCACTAGTCAATCTTGTAGTTTTATTGAAATGTCAATAAACCTATTTCTACTCTTGAGCCATTAAAGAGCAAGGAAGGGTCCAAACCTTATACAGCTTTTATATTATCTTTGTTTTTTGTCTGATAACATTTGTATTTAATGCTAAAAATGCATATAAATTTCTTATTTAGGTTCTAAATCAGGGTGTCATGAGCCTCTCAATTTCATTGAGGGCTGCATCAGGATTGTGTTTGACCTTGGGGAGCGTGGCCAGGGGGCATGGCCAGCTTGAGGTCACTCATGTCGGTGGTCCCTGTGGTAGCCCGAGTACTCTGCCAGTGAAAACAGGCTCATGATCTCCGTTTTTGTCGGGTTCTGACATACTTTGATTTCCAATGAGATGAGTACATATACATCAATTAAATTCTGCATTACTATGAAACAATAGGCTGATTTTTTTGTTTGTTTCCAAAAGATTTCAAATTTGGTCAAAGAATTCGAGTAAGCTTTTCAGATTTTTATATATTTATAAGCAAGGTGTTCAATAACTTTCAGAGAGTTTCTTATCACTATTTATCACACAGAGTAAAAGGATTGGATGTTTTGGATTGTTTTTCTCAGTTCATAATTACAGGACAACCTTTTCCTGGCTTGGAAGTTTTCTTCTGGGGGAAGCCATAGGAATTCCATGCTGAGTATCTAGCCTCAGTTGGGAACTTATGATGAAAGAACACTGCAAACATAAAGGCAAAGATAGACTTGATACAGGGAGGACAACCCTATCTTCCCTTTAAAACAAACAAACAAACAAACAAACAGCAATTGTGTACAGTATTCTAGTGGTGGAGAATGGAACCTGTATCTGTCAAATGAAAGAAAAAAATAAATACTAAAATATCTGGAAATGGGGATAGATTGATTCATAGGGGACAATAGCCTCCTTTGCATTTTCTGTACTTATGAGAATACTGTATCTAAAGAAAAAAATATAACTTTCCACTAACGGCACTACTATCCCCCCCCGCCCGAGGTGTGACTGGAATGGTCAATAATGGCCTTTTGGAAACTAGCAATAAGAATCCAGGTATTCCAGTGAGACTTTAGAGAACGATCAGTAATATCCCATTTACAACTTTGCTTTACTATTACATTTTATTAAAAGTGATTTGCCTATTGTTGTTTTGTTGGTTAATTGGATTACATTGGGATGTGCCATGAAAATTTTATTTTTTATTGTACATTTGTTCTCCTCTGGGAGGTTTGCAGGACTTGGTAGCATATAAATCAAATCAAGCAAGCAATCATAGCCACATTGTCACAAAATCTTGGCCTTTTCTCCTTTTCTTTACTTCAAAAGGAACCTCAGAAGTAACTTTGTGTGTATGCGTGTGTGACGATTATTCTGAGAATTACACTACAGTGTTTCTCAGAAAATAGACCGAGTCTTATTTTCTTTTAGACTTGAAAATCAGCACTTGGGCTTATTTTCGAGGCAGTCTTACGTTTTTTGAGGTGCAGCAGGCTAGACTCAGTAAGCTGGACACACCGTGGATGCATTGTTGCCTCCATTCTGAACCTTCAGCGTTTGGAATGGAGGCTTTTGGTTGAATGGGAAGAAAATGGGGAGGGGGATTTTGCTTTGGGAAAGAGACCCAACAAGCAGAAGCATTGCGCCCAGAGAGTGAAGGGCATAAAATAGTATTTGCGGTGCCCCAAGAGGCCAGTGGCCTGCAGCTGCCCACACCTGCGCTGCCACTCGTGCTGGCCATGCCATCTCCCAGGCCTATATTTGGGGAAGGGTAATATTAGGCCCACCCTCTGAAAATTAGTGTTGGACTTATTATTGGGATGGGTTGTGTTTTCAGAGAAACCCGGTATCTTACTTGCTTTATTAAGGATCAGATATAAAAATCTCATAGCTTGTTTCTATAACTGTTTCTGTTACTTCTGCTATAAAAAAAAAACATTCAAACATTCAGTTATAACCTGTCAATGGTATCTGATCAAATTCTGTTCAATGTGCAGTTGGCTCAGCTATTGATAATCCAAATTAATGGCAGTTGCTTAAGAAAGAAAACCAGAATATTGATCATCATATCTATATTTCCTTTACGTCGAATGTGGGAACATCATAAATGGAGACAAAATTTCTGTGTATTTGTAAAGGAAGCACAAATACCTGGCCAGCAGTGGAATTTTCCTTAAATTCTATATTAAACATGAGAAGGGAAAAAATATAATGCATAATTCTGAGAATGAGGGTCTTCACATGAATGTTTGTACCATTAGAAGAATCATTCCAAATTAAATATTTTATGAGTATTTCAACACTAGCATTAGACTTTTGTCTATTCAGCCTTTATATCCTTTGTAAACTTTTGACTGATTAAATCTGAGTAGACAATGCTCCCTTCTGGTCATGTAGAAGATAAAAATAAGCATGTATAACTTGATGTTGAATCTTCCACGTTTAATTTGAAAATATTACATAATATATGCATTTATAAACCACTCCAAAATAAGACACTCTATAAACTATGTTGCCTAACAGAAAGGAATTTCTATATAATTAGTATACTATTATTAGTATAATAGTTAAAGAAGTAAGTACTTAAAAATTTCAGAGCTTCAGATAGATATTTGTTAGTCCTCCTGAAGACAATTCTTTCTGTTCTTTCTGAAGACAATTCTTTCTGTTCTTTTAAAAAACTCTAATTAAAAAATTGCAGAGTTTCAGGGCATTTACACAGTGGTGTATCAAATACTAAAATATTTCACATAGTTCGAAGCACACTTGTAACTCATTTCATTATAAATTCGTGCACATAAATCTCCAGAGATTAAAGTAGAGAATCTTTCAACTGGCATGAAGTTTAGATGAAGGAAATTTAGATAGAAACTGAAGCATTACCAAAAAGAAGACAAGAGAGAACACAGTCATGAAAAAAAAATGCAACCCCAATTTTGTTTAGGGTTCCTTTTGCTGGTTGGGAGTAAGAACACCACTTCTCTATTTTCTACTTAGAACATAGAATAACAGTGTTGGAATGGATCTTGGGTGTCTTCTATGCCAGGAGATGAGATCCTAATTAAAATAACTTAAAATAAAGCAATAGAAATGACTAATATAACGTTCTGACTCTTCAGCTAAAAATGATGTGTATTATGGTGGCCCACCAAACTGCTCAGTGAACATTCTTGCAGACACATTATTTAGTTCACAAGTTGTGTAGGGCAGCAATTACTCCAAACAGGAAAGAGCAATATTGAGGCCAAGGGTTTACTTCAAGCATTATCTCACAGCCTAGAGTTAATACAATTGACAACACCTCCTTAGAAGTTTACATCTCCCTCTGTACTAAGCAAGATTCTATCTGATGCTAAACAGTATAGAGGGACTGACTTCCCCAGATGTAGAGGATAAAGGAGTCTGGATCCAATCACAGGTTTGAAGTGAATGGTGTGTGGTGCGTACTTCCCCCTTGATACCTAAGCAGCTCCTAAATCCTGCTGTTCTTCCAATTAGCAGATGACAAGAAACAGACATCCTCCTGCCTCTCTGTGTCTGGTGGCAGATGGACCAAGCCACTAAAATCTGCGGCAGCAAAACTTTCATCTGTTTTATTTGAAATGAGCTGTATTGGTGTTCACACCATATTGTTCTAAAAAAGGACAGAGAGAGAGAGAGAGAGAGAGAGAGAGAGAGAGAGAGAGAGAGAGAGAGAGAGAGAGAGAGAGAGAGAAATGAAGACCATCATGAATAAAACTCTGCCTAATTATGAAAGAGAAAAGAAACAGCCTATAAATTGTATGAAAGTGCAAAATATTGTAAATATTCATTTAAAAACTATTAACAGATTATATTAGGGTGTGGAAACCATGTGTTTATCTTAGATACCAGAGAGTGTGGGAAAGCATAGATTCAGGGATGGGTGAAATTGGTTCCTCCTATGCAATTCTTAAATTAAGATTCCTGTGAATGGGTTTTGTCTGGATAGATTGCTAGTGGAAGAGGTGGGCAAGATGTATAACTTGCCAATACTGGCAAAATGCCCAGTGCCTTAATATATATATTAAGAGTGTGTGTGTGTATATATACACACACACACACACATAAAAATAGATATTTGAAAACAAACCCTCCAAATTTAAGCACGTGCAAGAGAGTTTAAAAGTTGTGTGAAATTGAATAAGATTTTTCAGAATAAATAAATTCCACATTCTCCGAGGGATTGCCTTTATTCTCATTTCCCTTTGCTAAATGTGAGTCATCATGCTGGTGTGGGTAGCAGTTTCCAATAAAAATGTTAACCATGAGGCATTAAAAACAGTTAAATAGGAATTGAATTGAAAATAAAGGAATTAATGGTTTAAACCTGCAGCTGAATACCTATACAAAAGGATAAGTTTTAAGGGCTTTTTAAAAAGCTGTAAAAATGTCAGGATTTTCAGCAGAGAAGGCTGATACCAACTCACTGCCAGATGTGCTTGAAGCCAATATAAGTGAACCTCATCAGATGATCTCAATAAACATTAGAGGGTCATATACAAAGAGCCGTTTTACCCCCACTCCCACAAATAGCCTGGACCTAAGCCATACAGGGCTTTAAACGTAAGGACAGCATTTTGTATTTGGCCCAGAAATGAATTGGAAACCAGTGCAGTCCTTTAAGTACAGGTGTAATACGATCTTTCCACATTCTTCCTAACAATAAACTGGCTGCCAAGTTTTGTACCAACTAAAGTTTTTAAACTAAACACCTAGGCAGCTCCACATAGAAGATATTAAAGGTAGTCCTCAACTTACAACCACAATTGAGACCGAAATTTCCATCATATGTTGTTGTGGTTGTAAATAAAGTCAGACCTGATTTTACAACAATTTTTGTGAATCAAACGGTTTTTAAGCAAATCACAGCCCCTATACCGTTTCAGAAAATGGATATTTAGTCTCTTCATAAAAGCCTCCAGTGATGGAACACCCACATTCTTGAAGGCAAGCCCTTCCACTGGTTGGTTGTTCTCTGTTAGGAAATTTTTCCTTACTTCTACTTTGCTTCTCTCCTTGGTATCTTGGATTGATTACAAGAAGTTTTTATCTGCCCAATAACTGTGTGATCAAGGGCCTAGAAATAATAACAGAAGTTTTAATCAAAGCTTCACTCTCGCCTGGTATTCTCCATCTATTTATTTATTTATTCCCATTCAATTGTATCTTATTTTCAGACAAGTCCCTGCAGTTTCCTTGGCAAGGTTTTTCAGAAATGGTTTGCCATTACCTCCTTCCTAGGGCTGAGAGAAAGTGACTGGTCCAATATCGCCTAGCTGACTTTGTGCCTAAAGTGGGACTAGATCTCATGGTTTCCTGATTTCTAGCCTGATTTCTTAATAGCTCCCAGATAACCTTGCCAGAATGCTACCTCCTACTGAACTGTGTTAAAATTAGTCATCTTTTTAAACTTTGGCATCTGATTCATCAGGATCATTGTTTTGGTTAATCAAATTCTTTCTCAGTTGATTAGATACTTGGATAAAAGGTAAAAGGCTGTTTCTTCAGTGGAACATTATCCTATGCAGACTGGTAGATCAGATGGACCGTGTTCCTGGATTTTGCAATGGATTCATAATACGATATGTTTACACAAATATAACCTTTTGTAGATGATAATCATGATCATGTGATACTTGTTTTCTCCTAAAATCATCACCACCATCTTTCTTGCTCATTTTCTCTTTCAGATTCTTAACAGAGAAAATGTGATTTTAGAGAATGTAATGGTTTGTAGGAATGATCTCGGGAGTGATGCTGAATGGGAAACAAATCATAGACAGCATAGCCCCTAGCTGCATAAAAGGCAGAGAAAAAAAAAACCTCAGAAAGAAACATCATTTGCTTCTCAAGCTATAAAAACAGATGGTGAGAGATTTGTACTTTCAGGCTTGCAAAATTCTGTTAATGTAGCCTTACAATAAAGCAAAATTAGCTCATCTTGTTATGTTTCCTGACTGGTCTACCTGAGAAGGCTAAAAGAGTGAAACAGGCACTGAATAATTTGTTGGAGCTATTACATCACTTCTTGGCCTTTTAGATAAGATCAAATGTAGTTCTTAGCCATTATACCTCAGTTTTCTGTTAGAAACACTTTGGTCCTTTAAAAAAAAACAAAAAACTTCCCAATAGAATCCTGAACAAGCAAATATGCTGAATAAGTAGCATACAGTGGCCTACTGGGATTGAGAGTAGCTGATGAGGAAAATTCAATTCTTCCTATTTCTAGCTCCTTTTTCCAAAGGCACTTGAATGTTTTTTCAACTGTCATTCGAACCAACAGATTTATAAAAAACATACATTTGGAAGCTGAATTTTGCAGGCCTACTAGTTCAAATTTGTCTCCTCTCTTAGTATTATAGTTTGCTAGCTATTTCTGGCTGACAGGCAGCGTGGTGTAGTAGCTAAACATCTGTATTACAGTCTCTAACTGTATTAGAGAATTTCTAGGTTTCAGTCTTACATCAGCTGAAAACTAGATAGCCTGAAAGCCACCATAACCATATTCTTCAGTCTCCACTTTAGTCAAAATAACAGTACTGATCTATCTTACAGGATTATTCCCAGGGTGTCTAAGAAAAGAGTCAATGTAAAATGAACACAATGAAGTTCTATATAGCTGTTGCTTTAAAATGCCATGTAATGTGAGATTTTGCTTAAGTTCCCATATTTAGGACAAAGCCTTTTCCTTCTTGGCATGAAATTGTAGTCCAGCTGTGAAGAGGGGAAAGAGGAGAATAAGCTCTTGAAGAAAAAAAAAACCCCAGAAACAATGGAAAGAACATTGAAAAATACTACATTAGCTGAAAAAAAGGGAATAATTATAGAAGTTGTATTGTTTATGTTAACTGAATGGCAATATGGAATTATCCTATGATACTTTTTTTTAACTAAGTGCCATATGGAAACAATTTAATATTTATAGCAAATGCAAATTCACCAAGATGCATTCTTGGTGAATAATAGTACCCAATTAAAGTTATTTCATCATATAAACATATTTTTAAAAAAGTCCCTGCAGTTTTCTTGGCAAGATTTTTCAGAAATGACTTGCCATTGCCTCCTTCCTAGGGCTGAGAGAAAGTTACTGGCCCAATATCACCTAGCTGACTTTGTGCCTAAAGTGGGTCGAGATCTCATAGTTTCCTGGTTTCTAGTCTGATTTCTTAATAGCTCCCAGATAACCTCAGCCAGAATGTTACCTCCTACTGAACTGTGTTAAAATTAGTCACTTTTTAGAACTTTGGTCTCTGATTCATCAGGATGATTGTTTCGGTTAATCAAATTCTTTCTCAGTTGATTAGATACATGGGCATTATTCTATGCAGACTGGTAGATCAGGTGAATTTTGCAATAGAGATTCATAATACAAAGAGGATTATTTTCTCCACTCCATTCTTGCCCCAGCCTCTTCCAACTAGCAGTTTGAAAGTATGCAAATGTAAATAGATAAATAGGTACCACTTAGATGGAGGGAAGGTAACAGTGTTCCATGTATCTCGGGTATATAGTCATGTTGGTCACATGACCATGGAAGGGTCTTCAGACAATAGTGGCTCTCTCAGCTGGGAAACAGAGGTGAGCACCACTCCTCAGAGTTGGACACGACTGGAGAGGAGAAACCTTTACCCTTACCTATGAGGTAAACCTGGAGTGAAAAAGTATTTCCCTTCCAAACATATGGAAACTATATTTCTCTTGAAGCAATCTGAGATTTCCCCCCCCTTGTTTGTTTGCACATGATTCTATTTGCTCACACTCCTTTCAGTTAAAACTCCAAGACCCATTCTCCATTATACACCCAAAGGAAATTGGAAACAATTGTCATATGAGGCAAATGAGCAGAACTATTTATCTGTGGATTGGAGGAAGCTGATTCACCATTTATTGTTATTATTATCAGCTGTTTTTTGGAAGAGGGAAGATTGCCGCGTAGATGGGGGAAGCGTGTGCACATGCACACAGGGTGTGTGCGCATGCATATGGGGATCATGCGCACATGCGCAGAGGGATGGGCATGTGCGTGCTTTTGGCATGCAAACACTAAAAGGATCGCCACCACTGGTATAGTCTGCAAATCTCTGCACTGTTGTCTTGAGGTTTTACAGATGCAGCTCATTATTTTTTCTATGATGCAGCTAAATTTATGATGGGAGCTGCCCAGAGTTAATTAAGAGATATAAATGTTTTAAATAAATAAAATAAACAAATGTCATCTGAATAGCATGGGATTCCTGGAAAGCCTTGTTGCATTTGGTCCAGGGCTCTCTACCAAAGCCCTGGTAGAGATGCTATTCCAAAAAACCCAGAATATAATAATATTCTGTTCTATTGAAATACAACCCTTGAGAACGCCTTGGGGTCTCCTTCCACTTATTAATTTCAGCAAAGTGTATTGTTAAATTAAAGTCCCTGTAAAAGGTTGGCAAAAATATCTTAAGTTTTAGGCAAGAGTTATTGACTAATGAATTAATAGTAGATTATTTTTTACTTTAAAATCATCACAAATCTTAATAATTCCAGTCTTTTTTAATCTACTGGAACCATATATTGATTGGGTTCCAATCAATATTGAATTAATTCCTTCAGATTCTATTCAAGTTTCCAACTTTCTATCTTTTTATTTAAAATATATGGAAAGCTTATTGAGACATGCTTCATTAAACCTAGTGTAACAGTATTTTATATTTTCTGTGTTTGAGTGCACTAATGCCATTTTTGAAGAAACGGACAGAATTTTGAGTTACTCCCGGGGATATTCACGATAGGGATATTCACGATAGGGAAGTGTACTATACAGGTGTCGGTCTATCTGTTTACACAACCAACATGACTTTCAAATGTTATTACATTTTACACTTTTCAGTATCACTACAGTGGGGATTATTTTTTTTCTCCATGATAACATTTTAATCATATTCCTTGTGGCTTTTATTTAGCACTAGCTGATTACCCGGGTAATTTTTTATGGGACTGCCACCTTCTTTCCTTCCTCCTCCCTCCCTCCCTCCCTCCTTCCTTCCCCCGTCCC
>JANHGC010003431.1:303830-324111 GCA_027560395.1 Boaedon fuliginosus
TAAAAATGCAAGTAGAAAAACAGGGACCACCTTTGGTGGGAAGGGAACAGCGCTTTCTCCTCTCCACTGTGGACTACTGTTTCTTGGTTGTCTTCCTTGCCCCAAGGAACTGCCTGCAGTCTCCCAAAACAATAATCCGAAATTCTCCTAGAGAAACAGGGGAAGGAGGAAATTGGCTTTGGGACACAGAGTGCCAATGAAGTACAAAAGCACATTTTCATTGAACTGTACCACAGAAAAGAAAGGTGTTTGATAACAAACACTAAGCTGAGTAGATAGAAATCATTTTCTCTTACCCACTCCGAAAACTTGTTCAATGTGACAAATGAACAGCTCTCTTGAGCCTGTTGGGCGTATTTTGTTGCAAAGTGTTTGTGTTTCAGATGGGTAGAATTTTATGTTGGCTAGGAACTACTGTACCAGGTTTAAAATGGCTTTTTTTTTTTTGGGTGGGGGATAGGAGTGCATATGCAGATTCCATAGCTCATTCACCGATTTCTTTTTATGCTGCAATCAGAAATGTTATTTAGGAGGAAAGCCTTTGAGTAAACATGCATGAAAATGTGGCACTATTAAAAGCAATCTATATTTACTTTATGATGTCTTCCTAACATCCTCCAGAGTCATATTTTCTCCCCAGAAAAAGGAAAGACCATTGATTAAAGGCTAGAAAGCTTTTATCAGGAATAAAAACATTCCCATTCTACCCAAGGCTTTAAAATGCTAGTGCTAAGTGCTAAAATGGTCTCCATCTGATGTCTGTGGAAGTCTGCTCTGAGGAAATTTTTGTAGTGTATGTGTGTGGGGGTGTATGTATGTTTTATAGTGTTACAACTATTGTTTCAGAATGTAACAAATAAAGGTACCTTTTGCAATTGATTGATGGGGATTTTGTCAACGCTGATGCTGTTTAAGTGGTGCTCCAGATGTTTTGGAATTGTACACAAAGCCCCTATTATTTTTGGCACCATCTTTGCTTTCTTTTGCCACAGTCATTCTATTTTCTTTCTTTTTTTTTTCCAATTTTGTGATTGTCTTCAGTTCTTTCTTGTCTATTCTGCTGTCTCCAGGTTCTGCTATGTTCACTATTCAAACTATTTTGTTTTTCTTATCAACAGTTGATAAGTCTGGGATGTTACGTGGCCAATGCTTGTCTATTTGAATTCTAAAATCCAAGAGAATTTTAGCTTCTTCATTTTTTATTACTTTATCTATTTTGAGGTCCTACCAGTTCTTGTTTGCATGCATATGGTATTTCTTGCAGATCTCCCACAGCAGGATTTTTGTTACCATATCATGCTCTTATTTGTAGTCAGCCTATAAAATCTTCTTGCAACAGGAAATCCACTGTTTCTTCAGCTTCTTTGAAGAGGTGCCAATTGCTTTCTGTTGCTTTTTTTTTCAGTTCTGGTGCTGTATTCATTCATTTTTAAGGCTTGGCCCTTCTATCTCTTTCTTCAACTTTCCTTCTCTTAGTCATTGCATTATATATACAAACATGTGAAATCACATCTGTTAATTCTTTGGCTGGTATTGGCCTTCATACTAATTAAATATTTCCCAAGAATCTACAATGTCATAAAGTACCAGCATGGTGTTGTATATGTGCAAATCCAAGCAGCATGGCCTTTTGTAATTGACAGATAGAAATCTTGTCAAGGCAACAATTTTAAAAAAAATGTATAAGGGAATTTCAGGTATTTGTTGAAAATGTAATCCGATGGAGAGAACATAATTTTATCTGTGGTGGACATGTAATAAATCTAAAAAACTTTGGTATTGAATATGTATTGTGATGCAAAAGAATTTAAAAATGAATACCAGAGGCTTTTCTTTTGGTTTAATGGACATCTTATGAAACTTCATTTTTATATATAATAACAGCAAAAACTCTCCTAAATGCTCAAAGCTGGAAGGATTTATAAAAGCCTACAATAGAAGAAGGAATTGTGAAGCTGGTGGAATTGATGGAGATAGCAAGATTTAGAGCTTTGATAAAAGAAAAGGCTTTGACAAATTTTTAGTTTTACTGGGAAACTATTTTTGGATTTTTTTGCAAAAATCTAAAAGAAATGAAAAGTTGAGTAGAAGATTGGATGATTAGGATTATATGAGATTTATATGGAAACAATATATAGAAATGTTAACCTTAGGGGGAAAGAGTGATGCATTTTTTTACTTACATATATAAAAATCTGAAGAAAGTTGGGAAATATTTTTTTTCATGTTTATCTTTTAATTATTAAATAAAATTATACAGAAAAGAGGAAATTTTGTCAATGCACATGTTTTCTAAGTACTTTCCAAGATTGGTTTGTATGGTACCCAGTATCCTAATAACCAATGGGATCCTTGTGGCTGGTTATGACATTTTTATCAGATCTTGATATTTTGTAATCTTCTCCAATTGTTCATCTTCTATTCTACTATTTCCTGGTATTGTCACATCAATTATCTATACTTTCTTTTTTTCAAGCACAGTTAAAATATGGGGTGTTATGAACCAAGTCTTTATCAGTATGTATTTGGAAATAGTTTAACTTGCTCCTTTTCAACTATTTTTTTTTCAACTCTATTTTCCCACCAATTTTTCATTTCTGACACATAATAGTTTTGATAGAACTTCCAGAGAACATTATTGTTATTATTATTTTAAACATATTATTATAAGCAGAAAGCTTATTTGAAGTAACAGAAGTAGAATATAAGAATCAACTAAGATAGAAGATAGAAAATCCAAAATTTAAATAATATGTGTGTTATCAAAATGGTTAAACTTAATGAACTTAAAGCTTGGTGAAAGAAATTAGGTTTTAGCCATTTTCTTAAAGACTTGGAGCATGGAGGACAAATGCACTAACCTTGGGATACATTGAGTCCCACCAAGGGTAAAATAACTATTTTTGTTCCAGCCTATTTGGGACTTTTCAGATGTAGGTAGCCAGATGGTATTCTACAGTGTTTAAACCTATGGCGAATTGAAATCATGGACCTTTGCAATTTAAATAACTATATATAGTGCATTAGCTGTAAGAACTGTTCAGATCCTAGCATTTAGGAGTGTTGCAGGGAAAGCTATAAAGTCTCTATCCAGATTGCTTAAGCTGTCAGTGCAGAGAGATACAGAGGTTATATTATGTCATAGTCCCATGTATGGGGTTTTACACAATTTCCTTCGTTTGGAAGAGGGAGGATTTCTCTGCTTTTGCACAGTGCCTATCCTGAGTGGTATTTTTAGTTGTATAGACAATCAGGATGTACTATGTGACTGACCACCAATTTCATCCTATTGTCAGGGTTCCAAATGACACCCCCAACAGAATCAAAACTCTGAGACAGGCATATTTGTCAAAGTGTAGATTTATTAGGCATGTCATATTGGCACATCTGGGGAAACCCAATTCTAAAGTCTGTCGGGTTCCCCTCCCCTTTAGTTAAAATTACAATTTTCTTCCTGCTGCCCATGCAGATTATCACATGGCCCAATCAGGTCACAATCCAAAGTTTATCCAGACTCACATCCTTCCTTCTCACAACTGGTGGGAACATCCTTGGTTCTCAGAGGAAATAATTTTATTTTGGTTACACTGGCCTTGCTATCTCCCCTTCCCTCCCCCCTTTCTCACAGCTCGCTCCGCCTCTGCTGTGGCAGCCCTGGAGATGCCAGAAGTCAGGAAAATGGCTCCAGGGCTGGCTGACAGTTATTTTGGAACTTAGGCTAGACAGGTATCAATATTTTCTTTTGGGAGACCTCAGACTCAACTTTTTTTAGGCCCGGCTTTATAGGAAGTTCTATCAAATGTTCTCCTAAAATCCTGGTTATCTGAGTGGATATGTGACTCCTCCTGACCCTGGAGGCAAATTGGGTCATGTGTCAACATAGATCCATCACTCCTTCCGTAGAGTAAACAGGAATACGGTTGTTCTTTTCTGACATGTATTGTCAATCAGAGTCTTTTGAAAGAGGAAAAAGCAAGATTTATTACTACAGAATCAGTTTCTGGAAAGTTATAGAGGGTGACCGCATAGTTTATCTGACTTAGTGAAATAAGAAGGTTCCATTAGGGCAGTCTAAATTGCCACTATAGATAAATATGACAGTAACTGTAGAGCAATTAGCATTTTTCTCATTTGTGAATGATTGTCATCATAAGTTGGAAGACATGCCAGAGATCAACAAAAACTGGCAACTTTTCCATAAATATGAGCTGTAGAGGACCTGGTGCCAAATGGCTTCCCTCATGTATGCATCTGTCTTCATTAGTTATTCTGTTCTTTTCTTCTCCCTCTAAAGTTCTACTGGAGTTGCTCTAATGTATTAACTTGAAGTGCTCCAATAAAATCAGAGATGTTTTGCTTCAGATTCTGAACTTTTTAATCATTCAAAAGCCCAACTGTTGGCAGGAAGAAAAGAAAAAGGGTAAGGACAGGTCTCCTCTGCTCATTTTAATTTTCACAGAACAGAACATAAATGCTTACACAACACTAACATTGAGCTGAATGGGAATATGAATCTCAGAAATGTTTTGTCATTTTCATTAAACCTGGCTTTTCCCCAAGTAATTCCACCCCCACCTGACCCTTCCACCCCCGCTCACCATTATACAAGCAACTCCACAAAGCCATGTTGAGGATAGAAGTGTTTTCCCTAACAGTTCTCAATCAATTTGATGAAAGAAATTTGCTGTAACAATTTGTTTCAGCAGAGGAGACAATTTCTGGGAAATTATGAGGTTCTTAACCTTATTTTGTAAGGCGTTGGCCAAGGACTGTGCATAAATCTCATGTCTTTCATGGTACAATAATTTCCATTGTGATTTGTAGTCTACATGACTTCCTACATTTTAATTCAATTTCAATCTTACCTTAGGCTATTTCAGATCCAAGTATGAAAAGCCTAGAATGATGCAGACTAATTAAAAGATATAAGATTGAAAACAAAAGACACTCTGTAGCACCTTTCACGCCGCCAAAAGACGTTGAAAAATATTTAGCACCCCGAACATAAAGTTTTCCTTCAAAGAAGAATATGTTTATTTTAAGCCTCGGATATTTTAAGTGACCAGGCAAGCCAAATCTTTTTAACATGTTTTGGCTCTCTATGAAAAAAGGGCCAGAGCTACAGTTTCTTCTACTGTCATTTTGAAGGCAATGGCCATTTTTATGGACACCCTTGAGAAAGACAATTTTTAGAACACAATAAATGAGATGAATACAGGTAGACCGCAACTTAGAGCAGTTCCTTTAGTGACCATTCAAAGTTACAACAGCACTTAAAAAAAGTGACTTACGCCCTTTCAGCATCCCCGTGATCATGTGATCAAAATTCAGATGCTTGGCAACTGGTTCATATTTATGACTGTTGCTATGTCCCAATATCATGTGTTCCCCTTTTTCCTATCTATTGACGAGTAAAGTCAATGGGTAAGTCAGACTCACTTAACAACCTATTACTAACTGATATTACTAACCTATCAATTGCAGTGACTCACTGAATAGATGACGCAAGAAAGAGGCAAAATTCACTTAACAAATGTCTCACCTAACAACAGAAGTGTTGGGCTCAATTGTGATTGTAAGTCTGTACATTTAAAAATAATAATGTTTAGAAAAATGCACTTATATTTCTCTTTGCACACCTAACATATAGTTTGGTTTGGCCTTAGGCAATCAACAGTTGAGCTCTCTTTTAAAGGGATCATCACACATATTCTAGAGATAATCTTGTAGAAGCTAGACTGTGTGTCTGATGTGAAGGGCAACATTAAGGACAAAGGACAGTTTGGCCATTCTATATATTCCCAATATAAAATATAATATAAAAGGCAATAAAATCTTTCCCCTTTTATATCCCAAAGTCACATAAGCACAATTTTTCCCACTGTGCTATGCTTAGCACACATGAAAAAATGCTTATTCCATTGACAGTTACCAGACCAAGAATAATTAGCATTTCTTCTATCCCTGGCTTGATGAACGCAAAATCTGGTAACATATTTTTCCTGTATTAAACCAACCAATTTGCCAATTCCTTCACAGATTCCATCCAAGCTGGCAATTTTAAAAATCTGCTAATGGCCTTTAGAAGTAATAGTTTTACTGGGAAGACTTTACTCATTTCTGTGTAAAACCATTTCCTGGAAAAAGGTGGGATTTTTCTAAGAATTGCCAAAACAGCAGTCAGTCAACACAAAGCTCACAAAACTAGCAACCCATTGTGCTATCATGAATCTAATTTTCTATATAAACTTTCTTGTCATTGTAACAGTGTTCTATTTTTCTCACAAATTGGAACCAGATGATCATTCATATAATAAATTGACAGTTTTCCTCTTATCATTGATTGCCTTTTTACTTTTTCCCCAGCAACATCCTACTTGCATAAGCCTATGATAGCACACACTTATCCATACTATCATATTGTTGGATTGCGTCTGGCATATTTTGTGCAGCACAATAAGCAGGCAACTCTTTGTGGTTCAAGTTTCTATATATAGAGACACTTCTTAGCTCTCTTTATACATCCAGCTGTAGATGTGGAGAACAGACGCTGGATGACAATAATAATCCTGTTTTTATTTCTCTTGTGAATTTATTGAACAAAACTATGAATAATGTCTTAGCTAGATGAAAGCCTCTCTCCATTACATCCTAAAAGTACTGCTCTGTCATAAATGTGATTACCGGTATATATTTGGCTCCAATCAATAAGTTTGGAACATATTTTTGTGAAAGTAATATACATAGATGACAATGCATACAGAAAAATATTATTCTTTAAAAAAGGATATGAAAAAGAGATAGATTGAATAGAAGATTGAAGAAATGACACATTAAAAACAACCAATAATCATGGATTCAGCCATTGCTAATTACTGTATTTTTTGGAGTATAACACACACTTTTTTCCTCCCTAAAAGAAGGTGAAAATCTAGGTGTGTCTTATATTTGAGCCACCTCGAGTTCCCCTTGACTGGGGAAGAGAGGCGGGGTGTAAATCTAATAAAATAATATCTATATCTATAAAAGAGAGGTGGGGTGTGGATGTGTGTTTGTATGTGCTTTATACAAACTTTCAGTTCTGCACCAATATACCTCAAACTTGGCAGATAGGTAGTAAACCATAGTAAGAAAAGCACTGTCGGGGTCTGCAAAGTGTACAGGCCATTTTTTACCCCTTTTTTGGAGGGCAAAGAGAATACTCTTAACAAACAAGCAGCAACTCCCTACTGAGCGTGAGCAGAATTGCTTCTCTCTATTGAGCACATGCGGTTTTTAAACTGACTGAGGCACCATATTGAAACCTCTGAGATGTTATGTTTTATACATATAAATTCCAATTTGCCCCAGTGGCAACGGGCCCAAGACACCCCACCAAGTAAGGTTGTCTACGATGTTAATGGGCGTGGGGACTTATAAGAAGGCCCACAAATGGCCGTGGCCCAGTGCCCCTGTCCAGCCCAGGTTGCCTTTCGTCAGAGCTGGGCTACCCTTGGCCTAGACCCTGGCCTGCCCTTGGCCCAGAGACAGCCTTGCTGGAGCAGAGATGTGGGAGGGGGTGCCAGGGCTTCAGAAGGCCTGCAAATGCTGTGGCACAAATATACTTCTTTAAAAAAAAAACCCCAAGCAAGGCCGGGTAATCAGCTAGTATCTTATAAATGTCCTCTGAGAACTGAGCCTGCCTTAGGCACAAAACCATCTGAATAATTCTGGGCCACTCCTCTCTCAACCCTGTTAAAGAATCAATAGCAAGAAGGGCTTGTTGGGGAATTCATTATGACTTTTTTTTTGTAATGCACCAGGTACCGTTGTCTACTATTGATTGAAAGGCTTTACATCCATTCAATGAAGAATTCAAAAAGTTCTAATCACTGGTTTAGTGGTGGCTCCACCACAGAGAAGGCCTTAGCATGGGGACCCACCAGCTGGCATTATTTAGCTGATGGGACCCGCAACAGGCCAACTCTGTGGGACCTCACTGGGCGCTGGGAGGCATACAGTAGCAGAAGGCGGTTTCGAAAGTACCCTGCTCCTAGGCCATGTAGGGCTTCATAAGTTGTTACTAGCACCTTGAATTGCACCCGGAAGACCACTGGCAATCAATGCAGCTTGTGGAGGATCGGTGTTATATGGGTGCACCGGGGTACACCCTTGATCATTCGCACAGCCACATTCTGTACCAGTTGAAGTCTCCGAGTGCTCTTTGGGGCACCCAAGGACTAGTTCCATGTAGAGAGGTTTTTCAGCATACCAGAGAAAGCATGGTTTTGTGTACTGCCTGCATCTCGTGGATAGGCTTTGCTTGTTTGCACAGCCCGATTTCTGGCATGCTGTGGCCCAGTGCCAGTCTGGGGGTTGGCCTAGATGAAGAAATGGTAAGAACATTAACCTCTACAAGATTACTCCATTGCCCAATGGGTGCAAATGGTATTCAAATAATGAGACCTTCACAATCAAAATCAGTCCAGAGCAAGTAAGGATCTGTTTCCTGTACTCTACAAAACAAAACAAATTATTATTATTTTATCTGTTACAAATTATTGCACTCTATTTCATGATCTGGACTTTTATGAAATCTTTTATAAAATCTGTCAAGCTTTCATTACATGTTGGTGTTTATATTTATGCCAATAAATCTGACCTGGTTTGATATGCTACCCTCAAATAGAATGGGATAACATCTTTTATCAAGAGTGCTTCTATGTATATCCAGAAACAAAGGCTGAGTCAGTCAATGTGTTATTTTGAGATGTTCCCAGGCACAGGTGACACCTAATTTTATCCCTGACTATTTGAAGATGCTTGCATTCTATCAAAATGTATGCTTTTTGTACTAAGTAACTAGGCTAGGAAAATATAAAAGTTGTGAAATTCTGCACCACAGAAATCCCAAATGTTGGGCCCGAAGAATTAACCCCTCAATTTACACATTGGATTATTGAACTCTTGTAACTTTTTACTATAACTAATACCTGTACTATTATTGTTTTACTCTCTTCCTCTTTTTTATATTTGCTTCTTCAACTACTATTGTTATCGTCTTGCTTTTTTGATCCATGATTATACATTCAATGGATAGTATAAATAAATCTATACCAAGATTAGAAAAGACACTTCTTTTGATCCAAGGCTAAAAAAAAAAGAAACTGAACAATGGGTAGTTACATCTGGCACATATCTTGCAAAACTCAGTTATTAAGTAAATTTACTAACTGGTCATATCATATTATAAGAAGCAATGGCAATGATTCAATGCACCCAAGCCATGCAGCTATAACTTAGTTTTTCTTATAGCAATGACAGAAATAGAAATTGGAGAGGAATTGGGTTTAGATTAACATCCCCATACAATAATTTTTAATAATTTAGTTCCCCGTTCTTCTCATTTCAGCTGTTAAATCAGTATAATTTCATTGGAGTGCTGCAGGATTCATTTCTGTGAAGACCAGATGTAAAGTAGCATTAAATGAGAAATTAAAAATAGTCTCTCTTACTGTAAAGTTGAGTATGGAACATTTGGATCTGTCTGTCATTCCCTCCCTCCAAGTTCTTACCAGTAGCTTTGGATATTCTACTTCTTCTGACACAAATAGCTCTGGAGCAGGGATGGGTTTCTCCCGGTTCGCTGGTTACCCGCTTTGTGGACACACTTCCTGATCGTCTGTCAAAAGCGCGCTGCGCGGGATCATCTTCAAAATCTTCGTGATGTCCTGCAAACACTCTGATCCAAAAGCTGTGCAGCGGCCACACAGCTGTTGGATCAGAGTGTTTGCAGGACACCATGAAGATTTCAAAGGCAATCCCGCGCAGTGCGCTTTTGACAGAAGATCAGGAAGCGTGTCCACAAAGCGGGTAACCAGTGAACCGAGAGAAACCCATCCCTGTTCTGGAGTCAGTTTGATGTAGCAGTTCAGGCATAGGCTGGGAGTTCCAGTCCTACTTTAGGCACAAAGCCAGCTGGTTGATCTTGGGCCTGTGACTTTCTCTGAGCCCTAGAAAGCAGACAATGCCAATCACTTCTGAAATCTTCTCAAGAAAACTGCAGGGACTATTCCAGACAGGCACAAAGGAGTAAAGAAAGATTGAAAAGAACTCCCCGCCCCCTGCAAAAACAAAATAAAACCACTTTTAGAACTACAGATAACGTAAATGTTTGCATGTTTTTTTCTCTCTTGCTGCTTTTACCTGCTTTAGCCTCTTCTTCCAGTTAAAATTTTCAAAGTTTGCTGATGTTTTAATAAATAAACATTTATTAACAAATGATGGTTGATCGGGAATATGCTGGAGCAAACTAACCTGGAAATCACAGTAGTTTTTCAGCAGTTTGCAGCCTCTTTAATGTACCATTTTCTATTGGAAAACCATCTTGTTCCAACATGGACCCAGAATAAAATGCATTATGTAATAAAAGAAGCACAAATCTACACCAGGTAATGCACAATTGTGTAACTAGGTACAGCTAGGTCTACCTGTACAGTTTGTTGTATAAATTTCAACAGTCTCCAAGGACACAGAATTTTTTTTTAAAAAAATGATCAAGCCACCTTTTCTTAAAAGAGGCTGCCCGGTTTTGCATGATGGTTTGAGAATAAAGAATAAAGAAGAATCTTGTTAAACTTTTACAGATCAAAGCATAGTTTGAGGGAGCATAAACTTCATGGACAGCCAGTTTAGAACAAGAATGGTTGTTTACTCTGTAGTATAAATGTAAGGCAAACATTCCCCTTGGCACATATTCTTAAACAGAATGCCTTGACATATATCAGTGAACTGCGGCAGCCTTGTTCATCCTGTTATACTAATTTCTTTCTAGGTTGCTTATAACTTCCATAGCTATCAGTTTGTTTTCTGTTCCACAGCCATCCCTCAAATTAATTTCACCCGTTTGCAGTGGAGAGAGACTAATAATCAACCTGTTCTCCCCCATTTCTGGATATTTAATAGGCCCACAAATAAGAACTTGAAATTACCCTGTCATTCAAATGCCTATTCATATGATCTCCAGGGCAGTACGGAAATGATTTAACTGAGAACTAACATGATCTGTGTTGCTCAGAGGGCACAGAAAGGCAAGAAACAGGAGAGACTAGCAAATTTAGGAGCAATGTGGCACTTGAAAGAAAATGTCATGATTTTGCCTTCAGTATTGTAGAACTCAAAAACAACCATTTTACCTCCCTCCTGATGGATACTTAAATAGAAGAAATGCCACTAAATCCAATGGGATTGTTTGCCAAAAAGACATCCAGCACTATTTTAGCATTGTTGATTTTGGTGGGAAACTGTTTATAGTAAACTGTTAGCAATATCTGGGAAAAAAACTATAAGATTATAATGGGTAATATTTCAATAATGGAAGGCCTAAGAAAGTAGCTCAGGCTGAGCAAGAAATTTTGATTTGGAAAACAGAGAAGAAAAGAGGGTTCAGAACCTGGTTTGTTTGAAAGTTGATGACTGTCTGTTTAGAAGTCAGTAGATCTTGTGCTCAAAGCACCTAAGTGAAATTTGGATGGTCATTAAAGGATAGAAACAACAAAAAAATCCATTTTTAGATTTAGTAGAGAAATATAGAGAAACTTATACACTTAATTTAATTTAGAAGTAGTAGATTTAAGTTTCTCTCTCTTTGTGATATTAAATTGAACTAGGCAACTCATGACTACTCTATTTTAGAATTTTTTTTTTTTACCTAAACCCAGAGACAGAATGACCACAGGCTGACAGGTATCTGGTTTGAAAATTAAAGAATAAAACATCACTTTATTAAAGAAGAAAGATGTGTAGCAAAAGAACTATACATGGTTTTTGTTTAACAAAGGATGCTTTTGATGACAATATTTCTGGCTGATCTGCCATCCTTTAAGAATACTCTATTTTTCCCAGTCTTATGTCAGCACACAGCTGACCATGTTGGCATGCTGATTTTTCAAGATGAATCAGCACATTCTCCATAATTTGTCTTAGTGATTTATGCTGAATGAGAGCAAAGCAGAACTATATCGGGAACTGATTTCACTGAGGAGGGAGATCTTCAACTTACAATAAAGTGAGCATAATTTCTAGAATCTTGACAATTTTGAATACACCAATGTCCATCTTTCCTCAATGAGATTTTTGTGGGGATCTTCCATCTATGTTCCACTGCAAACCCTTGGAAGATCCAAGTTGCTAATTAAAATGATGGGAAAGCCTATCTTCAATTTCAGTATATGCAATGGCAATCCAGACAGTTCAAGTAAATCAAGGAATTTTGTTGCAAAATGAGTATGTTAGCTCCCTTACTGATGGCATTGAAACAACATTCTTTCATGATTCCAGGGAAGTATCTAATACATGTAAAATGGATTTTTCTCATCGTTTCATTGTGGGTGGGAACCAAGATAGAGTTGTATGGCAAGAGGAAAAGCCATAGATTAAATAAAAGAGTTTGCAAGATGAAAAGGAAAGAGGATGATTAGATTCACCTGATTTAAAATTTTATTTTGCAATTTGCTGTTTGGTTTGGGTGAAAGAATGGATGTCATTGAGAAATAAAAGGCTTTTGGAGTTAGAAGGACATGATCTGAGATTTCAGTGGCATGGATATTTGTGATATGACAAACTCAATGTGGATTTTAAAAATAATTATGTTACGTGTGCCGTACTGAAAATATGGAATAGATACAAAACTAAACTAAGTTGTGCCCCAAAACTTCTATGGTTCTTAGTACAAGAAGCACAGATGAAAAATAATAAGAAAAGATAAATGGTTAACATGTCATGAGATACTTAAATTTTACCAAGAGGAATATAAAATAAACTTAGAAGAACCACTGATGTCAGAAGTTCTCAAAGGTTTTCTTAGTTACAGTTATCAAAAAGATTTAAAGTAGATAAAAGAATTCATGTCATTGAACAATATGGATGTGTAAAAAAAAGCTTGAAAATTTTCTACTCAAATACACATAGTGATTAAAGAAGTTGTGATTTATGGCTTTGATGGTGAGACAGAATAGACTATAGGAAGAAGAATTTGTGATACAACCAATATAGAGAGATTTAAATATTATTGTACTTATACTGTCACTGCTGTGATGAAGATCAGAAGTAATTTCTTTATAACTTCTTTTCTCTATTTTTCTTCCTTCTTCTCTTTACCATCTTTTTCTTCTTTGCACTTTTAATTTTTTTTCTCATCACTCCCATTTTTTGGGGATATATGATGGAATAGAAAATTTATCACCAGGGAATAAATGTGTTGAATCTATAATATTAATAAGTTAATCATCAATCTGCCACTGAATTTCATTCAATAAATAAATGTACAGAGGGTAATAAGGCTCAGGAAAAATACCTAGGCAATCAGAATGATAAGTCAAGGAATGAATAACAAATTATGTTTATATTACAATTTGCCTTCCTTATAGCTCTTCCATATGTAGGGAACAGTAAATTCGCCTTAATGGTATTTTATTCAGCGAATGCCATCTTGATGCAAATTTCTTTTAATAACTCTGTCTAGGCAATATTAAGAGTGCCTGATAAATTAAGAGTTGTTATGGTTGACAGATGGTGAAAGTCAATTGAGAGCAAATCAGTGCAGAGATACAGTGACCTCTCTAGCTGTTGCTGAACTTCAGCTCTCAGTTTCATAGTCAATAATTTGGCAACATGTGGCAACCCTTCGTTTCTCCACCCTGATCAATGTGTTCAAAATCTGTGGATACTGAATAGATAAGACAATGCATTGTTTAAATCATCCAAATACTTACCTGTCATAATAAAAAGAGATGGAAGTTGCCCAAAGGATCTTTGAGACACTCCTAGCCGAGAAGATGCTGGAGGCAAATGCTTAAAGTCCAAAACTTGTGTTTATTAAGGACAATAAACAAGACGAATAGTACAAATGGCTTAATGTGGTTCTTGGTTATTTGTTTGTTTGTTTGTTTATTTGTCAGCATGAACAAGATAAAAGGTAAACATATAAACATGAACATAAACAAGAAGTGTATACAATTAGATAGACAGTAAGACAGGGATGGTAGGCATGCTGTTGCACTTATGCACACCCCCTTTAAGGACCTCTTAGAAATGGTGTGAGGTCCACAGTGGACAGTTTAAGGATAAAATTATGATGGTTACATGCTGTGATGACGGAGTCTGGAAGAGAATTCCAGATGTTAACTATTCTGTTGATGAAGTCATA
This sequence comes from Boaedon fuliginosus, assembly GCA_027560395.1. Taxonomy (NCBI): domain Eukaryota; kingdom Metazoa; phylum Chordata; class Lepidosauria; order Squamata; family Lamprophiidae; genus Boaedon; species Boaedon fuliginosus. The sequence goes on from JANHGC010003431.1 coordinate 318,016, forward strand.
TTTCCTGCAATCAAGTTGCAATCAAGTTATGGTTTACCAATCAAGTTATGGTTTACCATAAGTTTATATTGATTGTTTGCCTGTGTATTACTGCAATTGAAGCTGAAGAAGTCATTGAAAGAAAATACATTGAACCAGATAATTTTGTGAACTAAGCATAGATCAGACCTTTGTAGGCGGCGTAGTTTAAGTTTGTCTAAGACCAGGATTTCCAATCTAGTGACGTAAGGGATTCTGTTATGAGTTGTAAGAGTGAAGTACTCTTCTTGTAAAATACCTCTGGACCTGCTTAATTGTATTAATGTCAGAGATACAGTGAAGATTCCAGATGGATGAGCTATATGCAAGGATTGGTCTGGCAAAGAAAAAGCTTCACAAAATTAGGTTGACAACCCTTAATGGTTAAGGGTTGCAATGCTGATACAGTGAGCTCTGGGGCTTAGATCGTTAGAGGTTAGTACTCCTAGGTCTTTGACTATATGCGGGACATCAACAAGGACACTTCCATCTGATTTGTATTTGGTGTTTTGGTTATTTTTTCCAGTGTGTAGGACAGAGCATTAGCTAGGTGAGAAATTTCTTATTAGGGCTTAGAGAAAGATACTGGCCTAAGATCACCCAACCTTTGTGTCAAGATGAGATTGGAATTCAGTCTACTGCTGTACCTGTGTCACTCTTAAAAGTTAATATTCCAGTATAGTACATTAATTAAGAGCTTATCAGAAAGAATGAATTTTGATTGATATATTGGAGAATGATAAGGCCAAACACAACTTAAAGAATGTGTTACAGCTTGATACCCTGTAGGAGAATTTCCTTTCTTCTTTACTAGATGGCTGAACTTCTGTACACAGTGGGATCTTCTAAAGGACTTCTGCTATTCTAAAAGACCAGGTAGGTTCAGAGTGGTTTTGCAAATGACATTGCAAATAGCAAAGTAATATTGCAAATAGCAAATCTCAAAGCCATTAAGGATTTTCAAGGTCAACAATAATGCCTCAAATTGTATCTGGAAAGCAATTAATAGGGAAAGCATACCATCAGTACAGCATCCTATGATCCTTGTACTTTGTCCTAATCCATCTAAACTTTACATCTAGCACCAGTAGCAATTTCTGGATACTTTTCAAGGTCAGCTTCACTTACATTAGACTGAAGTAGTCAAGGTAGGCTATAGCCAAAGTGCGGATTACTTTGACCAGATATAAGGAAAGGTAAATTGTTAACTTTAATTTTGGAAATTGTCTCCTTGACAGAACTTCCATTTGCAAATCCACTGACAGCTTGGGTAAAAAATAAAAGCTCTTGTATGTTTACCATTCCATCCAGAGCAGACTTCAACTTGATCCCAGAGTGCAGCTTTTTCTCTATCAATAGCACTTTTATCTTGTGATAAAAGTGAATCTTGAATCTGATTTTTCTCCACCTGGCCATAATCAAGATTAATCAGTTCTCAAAAGTCCTGATTGCTGCTTTGGTAAACAGGTCCTGTACAGTGAAGTAAAATCCGGTGTCCTCAACACATTGAAGGAATTTCTCCCTCAGCAGCTTCATGTTGATGTTGAACAACAGAGGGTCAACGTAAGATTCTTGAGGAACATTATAAGGCAGAATCTAGATGTTTATTTATTTATTTATTTATTACATGTTGAATGGAGTTCTCACGACACCATCCCCTACACCAGCAATGGCAAACCCATGGCACACGTCCTGGAAGTGGCACACAGAGAGCCTTCCTTCCAGGCATGTGCACCGGCGTTGAAGTGGGCCCACTCACCTGCCCGAAGTCCATGGTGATCTCTCATAACTTTTCTGGAAGCACAGCTGCTCTGTGTTCTGGCTCTGAAGATGCACACATATCTGCATGGGGGTTGTCGGGGGGTCATGCATGCAAGCGCACATGATCCCCCACCCTCTCTGCCGTTCATGCAGGCACGCGCAACACCACCCACACCCCATGTGCATGTGCACACTTCTCCAAAGCCAAAACACAGCTGATCCGATGATCAGCTGTGCTTTCACACAAGGGTGGGAGAGTGTGTGGAGTGGTGGGAGGGTTGCGCATGTGCATGCACACGCATGGGGGGTGGAGGGGCATGTGGCTGCACGCATGCCCGCGTGCGCGTGCACCCAGACTTCCGGCATGCAGCCCCCCCAAAAAAAGTTCGCCACCACTGCCCTACACAAACCACAACAAAGTCAAGGGAAGCCTTTTTCAACAGAGCTTTATAATTGCATTGTTTGTGCAGATAGGAAAACCCTGTCCTTAAGAATATGTTAACCACTTTCATTAACAAAGGTGCCAGACCAGATTCCTGGTTTAATCAGCCAGAAGGATCAAGAGTCAAGGAAGCAGGTGGTACTCCTTATGTCTTGATGTATGCTGTCAACATTCTTAAGATCTGCAAGCTGAAATGAGTATGTACACACACAAACACACACTATTTTGCTATTCACGTTTTGTTTTCTCTTTTCTGAGCTATTAAAAGAACAAATAAAATTAGAAATGACATTTTAGAAGCTGAAATGAAGCCACATTAATCTGAAATTTTGTTATTAGGGTTAACTCCCTTTTACCTGTCCCAAAACTGGAGTCCAGGTCAAGGCAAATCTGACTGACATTGTAAAAATCTATTAAAGTGGTCCATCAGTAATGCTGCCCAACATCCTAACAGTACAAGAAAGCATTGCTTGACTATAGTGACATAGCAGAGGCAGAAAAGAATACCCTGCTCACTGCACTCAGTGCTAAAAATTAGGATTTCAAATGGGCCTAAGATGTTTCTCTTCTCCATCATATGGCCTGGTTCCTCAGGGAAGCTTCTCTACTTGCTCTCCATCCCTCTGCTGATCATCATTATGTTCATCTCACTGATGAGCCCAGTTGTTCCATGAGCTCTGTTAGAGAGAAGAGAGTAGTTAGGAACAATAGCATCCACCACCAAAGCCATATTTATTGTCTACAAAACAACCAAGACACCAATAAATGAAGTGGGAAATTGCCCAAGTGGATCCAGAAAAACTACTTGGTTTTTAAAGCACCTGGCCATGCAATTTTAATTGGACTTCTGTTCATATAGATCCTTGTGACATCTTTCTATCTAAAACTGAAGAGTTTTAGATAAGTTCTTTAACAGCAATAGTACTTATATACCACTTCATAGTGCTTCATAGTGCTTAGAGAGCTCTCTCAAAGTGGTTTACAGAGTCAGCATATGGATCCACTTGGGCCCCCAACAATCTGGCTCCTCATTTTCGGAACCTCAGAAAGATGGAGGGCTGAGTCAATCTTAATTGTCTTTTTATCAGACAATTAATTAAGGCTTGGGGAAAATATTGTGTTGGATTTTTTTAAAAAAAGAATTCACATCTTTTCATGAATTAACGTATATTAAATATTTTATGTGGAAATGTAAAAAGCTCAGGACAAGTAACCTGTAACATTTTGGGCACAGCTTTCCTAACCCTGTTGATAAATGGACATCATTCACTGAGCCATCTCTCCATTCCAGAAGAGAGATGTAAAAAGCCAGAAAGATGTCCATGCCCAATAGCAAGGAACCAGCTAGTGCCAAGAAGACAAAATGCCAGCATGACAAAAGGCAATTTAAGGCAAAGTTGAAGGTTCCTGATGTGATTCTGAAGAGAATTTGTATCTCTGGCTTGCATTGTTCCTTTCTTAAAATGTGTCCATCATGCACAGTTGCATCAGCTCTTGATAACTTCTTGAGCCAACTTCCAACTTCTGTGCAGTTTATATATATTTATCGATCTAGGGTCAGTACAGTGAAGTGGAACAAGTCAGCAACATGGGGTTTGAACACATTTCTGTTTGACTTGACCAGTGATGGGTGCTTCCCGGGACTTGACTTTTGCTTTGTGAGGTGTTTTTTGGGGGAAGACACCTGGGTGAAAGAACTCATGCAGAGGCTGCATTGGCAGATTTGATGCAGCACCCTTGTGGTGCCAGAAATCACCACCCCTTTTCTTCCTCCAATGTCTGCTTCAGATGCACTAACCTAAGGGCTATTGTGTGAAGTCCATTTCTATAGTGGTCAGTTCCTTGTGGACTGTTAACTTTGCTCTGAAAGATTAAGAGAGTAGGTGGAACACTGCAGTGAGTTTCGCTACTACTTGCTGTAAAATCTCTTCATTCTGTGATTTGAAATGTACAGTACTGTAGAAACTTGGTTGCGTTACTTTTTTTTGCCCTTTAGGCTCATGAATTCCTAACCTCTTCCTCTTAATGTGGAAGCTTTTACTAAAGATTGTATTTTAATAAATATTGCTTAAAAAAAGACAGTCAAAATGATTAAGGTTTTTATTATTAAATCAATTTGGATCTTAGATAAGTGTTATTCTGTGAATTGATAAACTATATTTTGGATATAAATTCATGGGAATGGCTTTGTTTATTAATGCTGCTACCAGTATTGGTTGCTATATGATAGCTATTAGTGTTGCTATTCAGCAGTAACATTAACAAAATATCAGAGTTCTATTGACAAGTAATTATGAATATTTATAGGACTTCCTGCTGGCTTTCAGTACCATTGGAAGTGAGGACTGTGAGCTCCGTGCCCCTGCTCCAGGCTCTCCCCATCTGAGGGTTTCGAAAGGAGTCATGGCCACCTTGTAGGGATGGTGAAGTAAAAGGGGGCACCTTGCAGGTTGAGGAGAGCCACATCTCTTCTCCCTGACTTGGAAAACCCCTTTCACCCAATGATGAGGAGCAGCGGCAATCGATATGGCTGCCATGAAGCTGGGGACAGCCAGAATACCTAAGAGAATGCAGAGTGAAGAGAACAGTGAACAGAGATTGTTGCTGGGTGAGATGATTCTTTTTTCATTAAAAATTCCCCCAAGAAAAAATATCCTAGAGAAGAGACTCTAAAAATATAACAGTTTAAGCTGCAAAAGAAAATATTTTTTTAAAGAGATTGATGCTGAAAAGTAAGTTGAGAGCACCACCTACTGATGAGAAGAAAAGTAACTCCTAGACTCCTGGAAATTATCAGAGGAGAAAATACTTGATATTTGGTGGCTGTGATTTTTAACTGTTTATTGCCTTATGCTTACCAGAGGCAGAAACAAGAAAGATGTTTTAAAAGAGATTCTGGGAAGCTAGAATAGACTAAAACTGCAGAGTAGATTTAAAGAACTTGGAAAATACCTTGGATTATCAGAGTATTGAGTAAATGCTGGAATTGGCTCGTTTAAACAATTGTCTTTGTTTTGAAAGAAATGGAGATTGGGTGAAATAAATACATGCTGAAAAAAAGGCAGTATGGAAATTTGAGAGGAGAGCCCCATTTACTAATGATTGGAAAATAAACCATACCTCTATGATTTTGGATTCTCTGAACTTGATTGAGGTGTGATTGTTTATTCCACTTTTATCACTATTATGACTGGAGTTGAAGGAACAGCTGTGGAAATGAGAAGATTTCTCAATGAGATGAGATTGTTGTTCCAAAATATTATGAATTTAATCAATCGTATGGATCAAAAAATGGAAAACATTTTGCCAAGAACAAGGAATAAAGATCAAACTGCCCATGAACTGGTGGAAGCAACAGAAAGATTGGATGAAATGGACCATTCATGACAGCAAATGGAACATGAACAGGGAAAAAATACGGAACAGAAAAATCAGCAAATGAAGCAACAGTTTGATGAAGAGGAAGACCAGATAAATGGCAAGCAAAAGGAACAGAAAGAACAGATGGATTGGCCACAGCAACAAATAAATCAAGGACTGGAGCAAAAAATAGGACTGACAAATCAGCTGACAAAGGAAGGAAAACAGAAAAAAATAAAACAGACAAATTGACAATTGGAGAGACAGGAAGATACCTTTGATAAGGACATTGAGACATGGGCAGACATCTGGGAGAATTGGCAGCACAAGATTGTACTGGGAGAAATGTTTAGATTGAACAAAAGCTATAATTGTGATTAAGGGTGTACCTCGGTGCACCCGGATAACACCCATCCTCCGTGAGCTGCATTGGTTGCTGGTGGTCTTCCGGGTGAAATTCAAGGTGCTAGTAACAACTTATAAAGCCCTTCATGGCTTAGGGGCGGGGTACCTTC
>JANHGC010003431.1:343517-358462 GCA_027560395.1 Boaedon fuliginosus
AGCAACGTATGCAAATTGGCATTATGAAGAGGAGGGGGATAAAGAGAACCTGAGCAAGGCTGGGTCATCAGCTAGTTAAATAATAAGTACAGGTCTATCAGGTGAAGAAATAGGGAGAGAAAGGGGAATTAACAAATTTTTTAAAGAAAATAAAATTTAATTGTATTGTGATTTAAAATGGGTGGATCCCAAAAAAGCTCCATATGGATAAACTATGTTTTTTAAATTGAAAAACAATAAAAATGTATTAAAAAAGAAAAGAAAATGCACCTGACCAAAATGGAGATCAATTTTAAATAAATAAATAAACAAACAAATGTATCAAGCTTAAAAAAAAAGCAAGCTTAACATACTGTACAAATACGTTAACTGACCTGGTTAGGTTTAGAGTGCAAACTCACCATTTGAAGCAACGTGAACATTGTCATAGGACATTTTTTTTAATATTTTAGATTAAATAGGTTTGGTATTAATGCATTTCAAATTATGAATTGAAGAACTAACCTCCTTTGAAAGAATTACACAAAAATATTGTACATTCTCTATAATAATTAATCTAATCATTACATTTCATCAATAATTGACCTATCATTTTTTTAAAAGTTAAACATTTTTTTCCTTATCACAAAGGAAGAAATCTTTGTGAAATTTACGCGGCATGAATTATAAAATGAAACTGGAAGTACATATTGATGAATTGTGGTGTGCTGTGTTCTACCTTCTGTTTCATAACAAAAGATCATCTGATTTCCAAAAATGCTGCCAACAGCTTAATGAGTTCACCTACTAACATAAGCCAGTGAATAAATGCCAACTGAGCAAAAGGAGAAAAAAAGAAAGGCTATTTTTCCCCTTACTTACCTACTTATTTTGGGAGTTCTTTGATCCCCAGAGATCATGGGCTATTTCTGTTTCTAGCTTTGCAAGTGTGGCTTTTTGAAAAGCTCACCATTTATATGATACATAGATCATCCAGGTTGCGGAGTCCCAAATGTGTCTTATTTTAAGTACTAAAATATATTTGCAGCGTTGCGGTTTATTATTGCTGAGTGGCCTTAGAGCATCAAAGGCAAAAGTTCAATGAGACTTATTAAACTATTGTATAATTCTGTTCTGGCATTATGTTTTATTTATTTATTTTTAAAAATTATGGTGAAACTTAATGGGGAATTCTGGGAGTTGGAGTCCACATATTTTCAGATTGCTGAGTCACTGGTCGGAATTGGGAGGAGAGAATCAATAACATTTCTTCTTGTTTTCAGCTACAGAAACCTCTGATGGATCATGCTTTCATTTGCTTCCTCCTTTTCTGTGAAGCAAATCTTTGCTTTCTAAAAAGCTATACAAAACATTTGAAAAGACCTCATTTTCAGGCATGAGAAGAACATTGTCAAGGATCAACACATTTTGCCTTTTTCCCTTGTCGCATGATGAAGGGTTTGAAATGCATAAAAAGGATATTCAAATACATAAGCATCCAATTCCCATGTATATTTTATTTTTTTTTCTAAATATTTTGTATAAATTTTCAGTATATCCTTAGAAATACAGTAATACACCCTTGGTTCATTTCCCCCACCTGGCTAGCAGCACAATGAGAGGTATTCAAAAGAAATTTTTAAAAAGCTATTGTAAATATATACTTGGGTTAAACCTGTGCCTTTTCCCTACCAGGTATTATTGTTTAGGCATAAACTGTTATTCCCTATATTTCCCACTTCACATGTTTAAACACAAGAATCAAAGCCTTATCCTTTTTTTAACGTGGGTTTTGTGGGTGCACATAACAAAGAGGTGGGGCTTTGATAACATGGTAACAGCTACCATCGTGATTATTTTTTTTAATCCCTTGCAGATGTTTCTCAAATAATTCCTCTGTAAAGGTGATATTCTTACCTACATACATAGGTTCCCATCAGTCTGTTTCCCTCTCAGGATAAATGCTTGCTGTATCAATGCAGAAAAGGAAATAAAAAGCATAAGAAATTAAACGTCATAAAAAATACTGGCTATCAATACTGTTGGCTATACTTCTCCATAACTTTGTAGCCTTCCAAAGCATGCCTAATTCTATCATTAATATACATTATACATTACGGTATACCGAAGTATACATTACTTTTAGTTTTATAAATTTATCACATTTTCTTTATCTTCTTGTTCCTTGAATCTCTCTTTTAATTGTTTCGTCTCAACCATAAAATATATTTTTTTTATTTTATAAGAATAAAAGGCTTTCAAAAAGAGACTGGACAGCCATTTATCTGAAATGGTATAGGGCCTACAGTTTGAGCTTGATTAAAAGACCTCGAGTCCCTTCCAGTTCTATTATTCCATGTTCAATGCATTTCTTTATATGAGAAGCTCACTTTTGCGTTAATTCAACAACATTCATTAGCAGCCATTCATTTTCCTCTTGTTGTATTGCTCGCACTTCCTAAATAATTTATTTCTAACTGCATTCTATGTACTTTGATGTTCCTCTTCATGTATCTCACTTACATATAATAAAATGGACAGAAGCACCTCTTAAACACAGCCATTTTCATTTCTTTCAGTAAACACTGATTCCTTATAAAAGACCAGAAACTACGTACTTACACTGTAATATTTCTTCATCTTTAGTAAGCATTCCATCCTGGATAACTGAGAATATCTACAGACATTCCATCAACTAGCTCAAGTTGCCCCTTATATATAACTTAAACTATGCTGTTCTAATAGTGGTCTCTGTGGGGTTGTGTATTTGGCTTATATCCAAATTAACAAGATGGCAGACAAAATACCATCATGACAATTCTGCCCCATTTGAATCTATGTATTACGAAACACATATTCAAGGCCAGTCAAAATAGGGTCGAACTAGCTTCCTACTTCTGAATTTTAAAAAGGGTCATTATTGTGTTGAACTAGTTTTTAACTTTGCATCTAAAAGAATTACTTTTTTTCCGAATACCAGTTGAGCTGTCACAGCATTCAGAATGCGCTGTCACAATGTCATAAACCAGGTATTTTAAGAAACCTGGAGAGCAAAATTTGCAGCATATTATTGATGGATCAAGGATGTGTGTTTAATTCTGGCTTAATCAACCACATAATAAAATAAAATAACTTAAATTTCTAGATATCCCATTGAGAAACTGTGGAAGGACACTTCTACACAGCATAAAAATACCAGAAATCTATTGACACATAGTAGATGGTTTCAATAAAAACAGGAAGTTAGGTAAGAAGAGCCCGAATACCTATGTCACAAAGATACTATGTGTTCTCAAAACAAACAAGTTGCCATGGATTGAATACTTATTTTGCAAGTCTTATGAAGCTTATGTTTTTCAATACATGACTTAGGCTTTCTTTGCTCAGAGATATCATTGTTTCAGAATAGAAATGCTAAATCTTCTGACTTCCACCTTATTAATCTCCCATAACAGTACCCTCTTTTTAATGAAAGCTTATTTGAATAGATTTATTAAATGTTAAGGTCCTACCACATCTTTGTGGCTTTTCATCTTTCTTGAATGTGGGGTTGAGACAAGCATTTTGTCACTTATGCACACAAGCATGAGTTACGTTTTAATCAAAGATAGCAAGATACTATTTCTTGGATAAAATTCAAGAAAGAAATCTCTGTTTATCCAATTAAGATCATCAAATACCATGTATTTCAAGAGGAAGGGATGGGTCAAGGCAGAACATTCAGTCACGAGGTATTTGGAGCAGAAAATGTTCAAGTTCACATTAAAATAATATGATATGTTGGGATGAAAACATTACAAATGAAATAAAATATTCACATTTTATTGATTTATATTTTTGTTAAATTTACTAATAACCATATATATATTTATTTATATATATATTTATGGCTTTGAGCAAAGACAAAAGAAAAAAAGTTTAACTTATCCCTGATTGTGCAATTATTGTAAGAATCAGTTTGATGTATTTTTTTTTTCAGCAGCAACATAATCCAACATTATTGTAAATACATTTCATCCTATACAGATGTAAGGTTCCATATTTCAGGGCTTATTTATATTCAGAGAAAAATAGGTCAATTCTCAAAATAGCAATGCATAGTCTTTATATTACAGAAATGAGTGGATTGTTTTGTATACATATATGTATATATATGTATAAATACACACACACATTCTTATATACATAATTTCAGTTTTATACCCTGTACCATTTTAATTAACTTACAAATCTTAGATTTTGTCCATTCTATTATAAAGTCATTAAAAAGTTTTTAATGGTATTACTGAAAGATCATGTATGTTTAGTTTTGTATAGTACATAAAATAAAATAAACATATGTATAAAAATAGTTCACTACCAACTCCATTATACTCCTATCAAATGTAAACCTTGAACAATTTTAAAGACCAGGATAAGATCATCATTGTTTGGATAAAATTTGTCATCAGTATTAATATATAGTCAGGGATTTAGGGTACTAAAAATAAATGGACTTGCTGTTTACCTAGAATACTTTAAATATCATATCCCTTACATGGGATTCATGACCATTCTATTTTAACTGTTGGCAGCATTATATTCATGGAATAAATGACCACATAAATAACTTGATTTTGGGTTGGGAAGTGGACTTCATTAAAATAATATGTACTTTTCACTAACAATTATGCCTAATTCACATAGGCATTTACAATAGCATTGGAGAGAAAAATGTTAACAGGCAGCAGTCCGATCTGGGTTTCAGCTGCAGGGCAAAATCCAAAGTTGGGAAGGAGTGCGTTAAAAAAAAACTATCATGAGATGTAAGCTCATAAGGTACTCTATTGAACTCTGCTATAGACATTATATATTAAAATAGTGCTACATTGTGGATTAGAGAAAATCAGTACATTGCTGGAAAGGATTTGGGATAATCCATGGTTAATGTATTACCAATAGCTACATGTTCATTCTCCTGCTTTGATAGGTCTCCCATTAATGCCTACAAAATGGCTTCAATTGAATTTCATGTCTCTTTCAACCTAGTTCGACTATGGACAAGAGTAAACTTTGCCACAGGAGTGTCAAAAGGGGAAAAAAACCCAACCCAAATTACAATTTCAATCCAATGACTAAGGGAAAATGTCATATAGATATGTCCCACGATGACAACATACCCCAAAGAGCACTGGCAACATGGTAGGCCATGAATTAATGGCCCTAAATCAGTACATTTGAAAAATACTCCTTTTGGAGGTATCTGAAGTCATAAAATGACATGACAAAGCAACTGAAGGAAAAGATTTACAAAAATCCGACATTCGATTACAATCTCCCTTTCTTTTGTGTAGACATTAGAAGTCAAAAAGAAAGAAAAGTATCATTTCTATTTTCAATGCTACATGGTGTAATAGAGTATGCTGTTGTCCAAATTATTACACTATACACTGGAATGTGTGCTTTCCTAACAAACAGGATGCTATAATATACTTCTTTAAAAAAAAGATTGCTACAATCAACTATAGAGTTACAGTGAGGACACAGTACACATATGAAAGACTAACTGAAGCATTGTTAAAACAATTCATTCAATCAATTGAAATAAAACATTTCTAATCTTTAACTCTAGATTCAAAATCAGCATAATAGGAAATGAATTGTAAAAACCATACATTCACATTTATCAATATTCCTTTTCTCCACTTCTTGTAATATTGCTGACTGAATCTTTTAGTTTGCATTGAGGGCACAGGATATTTCTGGTTCATCTTTTAGTTAGTTTTGTGTCCCCTGCTTTCCCCATCTATTATGTCTGAGCATGCATGGAATATTTCTTACAGTGTTCAGGACAAAGAAGAAAATGGTAATAGTGTTGCTGAAATACACATAGCAGGATCAAACATACAAATCTGCATTAAAAACACTGCATGTAAAAGTAGCATTTTAGAATGCAAGCCATTGCATTACAATTATATTGTATTTTATATCTTGTAAAAAATTTTAAATGTTTACATTTTGGCATGAGTAGCTGAAACTAAATTTCTAAACAAATACTTTGCAATGATACATCACACAGGAGCTATTTTTTTGTTATTATTACTTGGGTCTAAAAAGTTATTTACACGATGAGTGAGTCTTCACTATTTACTGTTCTTACTAGTTGTTGTAGACAGTAAAAATTTCATTGACCCTTCAATCTAAGCCTTAACGTAAAAGCACCAAAAAATAATCTGGACCTCTAAAATAGGAATTACATCTCAATTATAGTTGACTAAGAAAGGTTAAAAATCACTCTTTCAGAGGCGCTATTCCAAGCTAGCATGTATTCAGAGAAAGCTGTTCTTATTTTCTGGCTTAGTTCCTGGAATTCATAATACTGTCATTTCTTAAAAAATATAGATTCAAATGAGGAAACTTTATATTTTTAACTAAGTTAAAAATAAATATTACAACTATTTTTGGACTGAATTGTTGATAAGAAACAAAGACAAGAGACGCCATTTGGATTTCTTTCTCTTTTTTCCTTCTGACTGTCTGTCTTTACATTGTACATTCAATTTTGTGGGTTAAGTTTGTCTACAATTTTCTTTTTTTGTTGTTGTTGTAGACAGCTGGGAACTATGCAAAATTAAGTTCTAACAAGTGTCCTCAAATGATTTCAGTCTGTTTCAATGCTTCTTCTTTATTCAGTCTACATGAATCATAAGTTTGAAGCAAACCGTGGTTTATCTCCGTCTAGTTCGGGATTTAAGACTGTGGAAGTATCTCTTTGTAGCCCAGCGGTGGATGGCATCGGTCCTCGTGTTGGTGGAATTGCTCCTGAAGACATCTGTCGGAAGAGGGACACTCTCTGGGGGACTGTGCCTTTGCTCCCACCCTGTATTCCTGTGCTTTGAAGAGCAGACACCGGCTGTGGAATGGAAGCTAAAGATTCTCCCACTGTTGGATGTGGTCTTGTAATTATAGTAGAGACCTCATGGGGCAAAGAAGGCTGTGAGGCTGACAGGGGCCGTACTTCTCTTGTCAGGCTAGCATTGTGAAGAGTTTGTGTACTCTTATGGATGTCGCTCTTCTGTGATGTACTGGGCATTTGTTGCAGCTGTTGTGGTTGTTGTACCTGCTGCGGTTGTTGCAGCTGCTGTGGTGGTTGCAGCTGCTGCTGTAGCAGTGACAACTGTGAAGCAGTAGGAGTTGCATACTGAAAAGTTCGGCCAGCTAAAGGACTCTGTACTGAAGGACTACAGACCGCAGAAGGGTAGGAGCATGGTGAGAAAACTACACCTTGTTGAGGTGTCTGTGTGCTCGGTGTTGATGAATTCAAGCTCCCATGGGAGAGGTTGGTCACAGCATAGACAGGTGTTGTCTGTGTCCTCATTTGCATTGATGAAGTGGTAGCTGAAGGGCTTGAATTCAAAGCAGGTGTTTGCGAGTAATTTGCTGTCCCAACAGTCTGTACCATCTCTCGGTCATACTTCACTATCTGTTTCAAAATTTCACTCTCCTGATTGTTGAAAACGCCAGTATTGAGGTCTTTTTGGAATTTCTGGAGTAGAATTGAGTTCTTCTTTCCTTTAAGGAGTGAGATTGACATAACACATCATGCAGGTTAGCAGCTATTCAGCATAGGAATACGTTTCTGCTTCTCTATCTCTAAAATGCATCTTTGCATCATGGTAATGACAATTTGTAATGGTTATAAGAACAAAAGAGAAGCAATAATTAAGTTCTAGCTGTATTTTCCATATAAGGTTAATAGCTTTCATTTTCAAGAACACATACTGAAAAGCCTTCCTGGCTTGAAAAAGGCCCATCCAGGATCATGTTTCCCACACTGGGCACCAATGTAACTCAATAAAGCATAGCATCTAGGCATGAATGCTATTCTACTTATGGATCCAACAGTGTTCAGTGACAAAATAAGCAAAATTTGTCAACCCATTTGTCTTCTCTTTAGCTTCAATTAACTTAATTTGTTTTTTTTTTTTAAATCTACTTAAATGTATTAGCCACCCACCTCCCATGGATGTTTTAAGGGGAAGAAGTCATAGTTGTGGGGAAAGCATCATATCCATAAGAATATTGTAACTGTATCACTGAGTGATCTTGCTCTCAATCATAAAAACTACATACACATTTTTTTGTATGCTAACAATGTTGCTTTGTGTGCAATATGCAGAAATATAGTGCAAATACCGTCTGGGATAATTTGGTTGCACCCAATGAACTTTAAGAAGACTTCTGAATAATTAACTAATAAAGACCACTGTAGAAGAAATACTTGGAGATTTTGCATTTGTAGTTGTGTGTGCGCATGCTTGCTTGTTTGTTTGTTAGTATCCAAATATATTCTACAAGCCAATGATGGCATGTTACCAAAGCTTTAAAAAGGCAAGCAAATGGAATAATTAGGTTTTATAGATTCTTTCACTTGTTTTGCCAACCTGTTCTAATTTCTCAAATGCTAAACATGTTAAGTAGGTTATAAATGTGTGTCCATTTAACATGTTTTTTGAAAGCAGCTATTCAACACTGGATGACCAACAGATTGAGAGGAGTAATATTTCTAAATGTATGTGAATAACATGAAAATGTAACATATTATGTAACACCTGACTATAATTTCGCTAGTATTAAGTGTTACAGGACTATGTTATATATTTAATCCACTGCCCAAAAATAAATGTCCCACTTCAGTAACAACTGGACTGTTTCTTGTAACTAATATTTTCTGCAAAGCCACAATCATATGTGCAAAGCCACAATCATGTGTGCAAAGCCACAAATTGAATATAATTTCATATACTTATATGAATTAGTGGCAATCTCTAACCTTGAAATAACCTAAACGACTACCGCTCTGTAATAGCACAGAGCTGGACATATTTAGAAATGATACATTTATGTAAACTTGGTTAACTGGTTTGATAATGGAGACTAGACGGTGTACTAGATCCTGTCTATTTTGTTGGGTTTCCATTTTATATGGAAATAGGGAAATCTAACATTATTAGAGATTGGAACAGGAATTTGTATACCGTATTTTTCAGAGTATAAGACCACTTTTTTCCTCCTTAAAAGAGGGTTAAAATCTGGGTGCGTCTTATACTCCGAATATTGAGTATAGGAGGCCGAAAATGCGAGCTACGGAGGCCTCAGGAGGCCCAAAACCCAGCCATTTTTGCTCATTTTTTTTCCTCCTGGGGCATATGCATGCCCTGGGAACTCCCCCCCCCCGAAGCATTCTATAGGTCAAAAACAGCTAGTTCTTTGGCCAAAACCAGCCATTTTTGTCCGGTTTTTTGCCTCTGGGGGCAGGGGGGTGTGTGAATAGCAGGGCGTGCAGATGACTCAGGAAGCGAAAATGCCCCATTTTTGGTTAAAAAGAGTTCATTTTTGCCTCAAAAATTTCACCCCCCTTTTTGCCATTTTCGCCCCCCTTTTTGCCTCCTGGGGCATCTGCCTGCCCTGCTGTTCATTCCCCCTGCAGCCAGAGGCAAAAAAATGGACAAAAGTGGCCGTTTTTGACCCCCAAAATGAGCCATTTTTGGCCTCTAGAATGCTTTGGGGGGCGGGGAGTGAGTTCCCAGGTCATGCAGATGCCCCAGGAGGCCAAAAAACGGGCCTGTTTTTCATCTACCCCACCTCCAGAAGATAGACAGAAAGAGACAGAGAGAAAGAGAGACAGAGTATGGCACAAATGAGAGCATGAATGAAAGCAAGTGAATCACCAAGATTTTTTTTTCATGTTTTGGTCCCCAAAAACTAATGTGCGTCTTCTACTCCGGTGCGTCTTATACTCCGAAAAATACGGTATATGCTTCCTTATAAGATAGATGCATATACATATATCCTATATGGATTGGCCCTGATTAATACTTGGTTAAATGACCACTAAGAATTCTAGAACCATAACTTAGACTGAGAAATCAGAAAAAGTGTCAGGAAGACAATGGTCTTCTTTACTATGGTCAAGAAAATGATATGAATGTCCTCATATAGTCACCAGGAGTTGAGCTTCACTAATGGGCATCATTACCTTTCTCTCCCCTAGGCATACCTCGATCTACATAGACACAGGATGTCCAAAAGAACACAACAACATTGTGATCATGGTGATGATGATGATGATGATCATCATCATCTCAGATATAGTTATTTATACCCAATCAAATTAGTCAAAATGCAAAACTATGGCCTATTACGTTTCTTTACCTTAAAAAGAAAAATAGCTTGATGAAAAATTGAATACCTACCTATCCTATCTAATCTGTCAATGGCCACCGTTTCAAATGCTCGCCTCATCATTGGATATTCTTCCAAAACTTCATTGAAGTTGTCCACAGAGAGAGAATATAGGCGGCAATATGTGTCTGCTCTCACGCTGGCAGTGCGACGGCCCTTAGTCAAAAGGCAGATCTCTGCAAGAGATAAAAAGAACATACAGGAAGGAAGGAAGACAGAGGAAATATGTCATAGAAAATTCAAATCCAGTTAAAAAAATTCTTCTCCAGTCTACTCAGTGTCAGTCCAGGATTCCTGGGAGTGTTGGGATTAAAACCTGGGTGACAGAAAGAAATTAGCAAACCTCTTCAACATTTTTTTAAGGTTCCATATTAGGCATTCCAGAACAAGAGCTCAGGGATACTTTTGTGGCATAAGAACAAAAAAAAAAGTTCAGTCTTTGAGAGAGAAAAAATTCATACACTTTTACACATTTAAAAATGTAATTAGCTAATACCCAACTGTTTTCTCATCAAACCTTAATTTGAGATGTTATGTAAGAAATGAAATTGATAAAGCATGTTAAGATTACAGAGGAAAGTGGAAACTGGATTACTAAAATTCAGGAATTGCATCACTCTCTTACTATAAAATTTAGGGTCTCTCAAGTTTTTTAAAATTTTTACAGCAGAATACAGCTCACTTATCCCTTTAAAAGGGTCAGCCTTTACAGAAGCCTACTTTTAAGATTTTCAATAAGCAGACATAAAAACCAATAACAAGGGTATGAACATTGGCATGATTTTACAGTATAACTTTTTTTCCCTTGAAACTCAACTAAAAGATAAAAACATATAGCTACAATCTGTTTATAATTATGCATCAATAGCATTCATATTCAGAGATTTCTGTAATTACTTGGTCTTTCTGAAAAATTATTCCCTTTATGATTTTTTAAAGGAAGGCTAATTATCGTTGTAATGAGAGCAACCAATCTAAAGTCACTCCAGAAATACTAAAACACTGTAAGCCAACCTTCACAAAATAGACTTAGGAGATAAAGTTAAATGGAACAGGCTTGATTGGTGCCTCTCTTAAAATAGATGGCAATTATGAGATGTAGCATTCGGAAAGCAAATAATCATGTGCAGTCATTAAACTATTCATGTGTGAGAAGATTCAATAAGAGACTTATATATCTGCAGTCTTCTATAATTCACAAATGAAAATTTTCTGAAGTGAGAACCCAGGAAACCTATAGGCTCTGTCCAAGTAAATATTCAACACCCAGAAAAAATTAATGTGATTCAAATTCTAGAACACTTCACCGAATTGTATGATTTAATGTGATCAATTTCTAACCATCCAAAATTCTGATTTACTTACTTACCTATTCAACAATCAACAGTACAAATTCCACTGCCTGTGAAGCAGCTTTAGTTAATCTAAAAGCTCTTCAGATAAGAACGTTCAATACTTGGTTTAGCAAAATTTTGGGTAAATCTTCTTTCAGTTAAAAAAGTGGCCCAGGACCATCAGCAGCATACAATCTGGTATGCAAAAATTTAACGAAATAGGCTATTTTGGATTAGGGAGCCAGAGATTGCGACTTGATTTGGAATATAACTGGTCTCTGAAATCCTCTGTATGTTAGAAAATTTTTGAGCCAATGAGCTTGATTTCAGATTGATTTCAGTAAAGATAGTTGATATGTAACTTTGTTTTGTTTTTTTTAAACTTTCAATTAATACAACCGGATAGTGAACTACAACTCTTTTCCAAGTCAGGTCATGGAAAAAGGATACCTTATTTTATTTCACTGCTGTCTCCTAAAGACCAAGATGCTTCTGTGCTTTCCTGATACAGATAATTTAAGTGAAATGATAAAACCATCCTAGATTAGATGAAAAATTAGATTCCTTTATTTAAAATTGTCTGTATTCAGTTGAAAGAGATTTCAAAATCCATGCTGCCACAAAATACATTCATACAGCTGAGGCCAGAAATAGGCACTTTGGCTCCCAGAAATATTCTTTAGTGTCCACCAGGCTCAATATTTGTTTTGAGTTCTTAAAATATTCAAATATATATCAAAAGGAACCTAGCATGCTGCAAAGTAAAAAACTAGGTTTCAGTGTTCAGTTTACATAAATGAATATCATAGGCTTGCAAAAATCCCATCTGAATGGTAAACAACTTTTCTTGATGGGTACAGTTTATGTTGGTAAATGAGTCTCTTTTGACTGGTCATGCTGACCATGGCAATTATTTTGCAACTAACCAAAACTCTCCTAGCAACCATTTTGTAAAATACCCCCAACCTGCTTTCAGAATTCCAATTCATACCTAAGAGGCTGTAGAGATGAGTCAGCTGAGATAATGCTAAGGAAATCGAAAGGAGAAATGAGCTAAAAGAGTAATTGTAAGTAATTGTAAGGATAATGTAAGGGGCCATTACATTAAAAATTGCTTTACATTCTAAGGTGCACATATCCTTTTCAGATGAGATTTGAAATATCGGGGTCAGATTCTAAACAAATCCTAAATTTGTTATCTTTAAGTTGAATACATCTTTGATACGAATATTCAAATAGCAATTTCCCCTTTTGACAGATGAAAATCACAAGTTGTAGCATATTTGTGGGTGGGGGTGTTCAGATGCCACTTCTAATGTTAGGCGGGCTGCTTATTGTGCTTCCTCAATATAAGGTAATAAGATTGTAAGTTGTCCTTGGCACCAGAAGTCTTACCTGATAAATAATTGCACATTATATACCCCAAAACTGTTTTGAGATTGGTTCCACTCTATGTAAAGCATATTTAATTGAATTTGCTCCACAAAGTGGAATAAAATTTGATACAGTAATCAGGTATGAAAATTCCTCCGTCATTCCCAATTGCTGTTGCTTTTCAAAGCTGAAATAAAAAAAATGTTCACTCTTGGAAAAAACATAATGCCTAGCTGGCAATGCAACACTGATCCAATTGTTGCCAGATAATTGTCCACATAAAACTACACCCCACGATGTAATTAGTTATCGTGCAATGTCACATCAATAGTTGATTAAAAATGGAAAATAAATGTTCAGTGAAGAAACATGAAGTCATTTCAAGGCAATGATCTGCCAAACCTTCTGAGCCTTGGCAGATCTGTATTTCCCTGATCTACTGATAACTGGCATCAAGCCCCCAAAGTAATAAAATTTCAGTTCTCCACTTTGAATGGAAAACGGATGTTGAAATAATTTTATGAGTAGCAACATTCTAAGTGTAACTCAACTTTTCATTGCGTTAAAAGCCTAATCTCAATTTTTTTTAAAAAGTAAGACGGCTAGCTGGACTTAATTTCTCTTTAATGATATTTTAAAAATAAATTGCAGGTAATCAGTACAAATTCTAAAAGAGTATTCTAAATTACAAACTAGTAAGCCTATACAAATATTGAAGAACTGCTTGACCATTGGATACCGATCAATGCTTTTGTTACAGTTCTGGACAAAAACTGTCTACTCTCCATCATTCCATTCTTTTAGAAAGTTAATGAAGCTAGGTTGTAGCTTCTACAGAAAACACCATATTTGGATCCTTTTTCAGTCAGATTTCAGGTTCCATTTTTGAATGGAGATTACATTGATTGCGATTGATGACTTCTGGGAGGCCTGGGATTGGAGTACTGTGAGTATCCTTGTTCTTGATTTCTTGAGGGCTTTCTGTACCAACAATCATGCTATTCATTTTGCCTGATTGTAGAGACTGGGAATGGAGAGTACAGTATTCTGGTGGTTCTATGGCTGATTCCAGGCAGTGTTGACAGAAGGGAAGAGATTAAAACCAAAGCCTCTGGTTCATGAGTTGTCGAAGTGTTTAATCACTTTCTTTCTACCAACTTGGGGTAGAAACTCCTCAACCATCTCAACTTCCATGTGTAACATTTGTTATTTTAAAATATTAGAGAAATCATTGTGAAAAGTTAATACAATACTGTCACTTTGCTTTTTATTGTATTTACCTTTTTGATTAAGCACCTTATCAAATGAATTGTGGTTGTGATTATTGTTGTTGATCATTACTTCTAGTGTCTTGTTGCCTATCCAGAATGGGTAATTTATATGAAATTAGACTGATTCATATGTTATTCTGCTTGTTTGTTACATTTTAATAGCCCAAAGTACTCCAGATTGAATCAGGTCTAACTGAGAGGCTTAGAGTAAATTGATTTGGAACTTTGGACCTAGTAAAATCAATCTTCTGAACTGATTAAAATGTTTGAAACAAACTGGATCAATTTCTCAAATAAATTTGACTGCTCCGATTAAGCATGATACATACATACCACCTTCAGCTATACTTTTCTGGATGGGAGAAATACATACAGTAGATGTCTCTGTGTATGTGTGTGAGAGAATGAACTGACAGAAAAACAGTCCTACAGTGAGGGAAATAAGTATGTGACCCCCTGCTGATTTTGTCCATTTGCCCTCTGACCAAGAAATGACCAGGCCATAATTGTAATGGTAGGTTTATTGTAGCTGTAATGGTAGGTTTATTGTAGCTGTAACAACAAAAAAACCCACAAAAACCCAGTCCCCAAAAGTCAGAGATGGATTTGCATTGTAGTGAGGGAAATAAGTATTTGATCTGCTTCAGCTCCCAGGTGTCTGTTCACTATATGCAGGTAACAAGCTAAGATGAGGAACACCCTCTGTAAGGGAGTGCTCCTAATCCCAGCTTGTTACAGTACCTGTATAAAAGACACCTGTCCA
>JANHGC010003431.1:358562-368562 GCA_027560395.1 Boaedon fuliginosus
TACAAGAAATGTCTGACCTCTGTGATTGCCAACAAGGGTTTTGCCACCAAGTACTAAGACATCTTTTGTGAAGGGATAGAATACTTATTTCCCTCACTACAATGCAAATCGATCTCTGACTTTTGGGCACTGGGTTTCTGAGGGTTTTGTTGTTGTTGTTATTCTATCTCTCACAGCTACAATAAACCTACCATTACAATTATGCCCTGGTCATTTCTTTGTCAGAGGGCAAACGGACAAAATCAGCAGGGGATCAAATACTTATTTCCCTCACTGTATATCCCCTTTAAACTCCCACCCTTCAATGATGTTTTCTGCTGTAAAAAAATGGTCAGGTGAAAGATACATGTGACTACAGGTCCTGTACCTGTAAATGAAACAGCAGGAAATGCCATAGAAGAATTTTAGGCTGTATTCGAAGCACTCTGTGGTTGTAAAAATAGAATCTATTGTTTATTTGCCTATAAAAATTGCTATTCTACAGAGTCCCAAATTAATGTGTTTAAAATTACACATCTTTTAGTTAATAAACACAAGAGGATATCCTCAAATACAAATATCAGGAATTCAAACTAGCAGGAAATAAATGGCTCTGGTAAAGTATAAGCATGAGAGAAATCAAAATGTGCTTCCACAGTGTTATTATCACCGTTTTCCTTCTACTAGTCCCCATTAATCTAATCTACTCTAATCCTGAAGGACCTATAACTTCTCAGAGATATTGAGCATCTGGGAGAGGGGGGAGGAATTGCAGTTTCTTGTTTCACTAACTAAAGCAGTTATTAGTGAAATGACTCACTTGAATTCTGTTTGACAAGCAAAAATACTGCACCATCCGTTTTGATAGGTTCTGTGAGATGCTGATAAATTACTTTTTAGTTGAAGGAGAAGTGTGCTCACTCTTGTATCATATCCAGGGTTAAATTAGGCAATTGGAGATTAGGAAATATGGACGTGGGAGTACACATTCCTCTACATTTCATGAGATAATGTTGAAAATCATGAAGAAATATGTAGCCACTATGGGCTGAATACAACAGAGATAACCATGTCATTTTATATGGAGATTCTCAGTCATCCAGGTCATGGTTGTCTCAAAGGTTTTTTTTAAGAGGCAAATGGACTTTCTGAAGATGTTTTGCTTCTCAACCAAGAAGCTTCTTCATCTCTGTCTGGATGGTGGAGTATGGAAAGATTTATACCCCTTGCAGACAGCTGGTGATTTGCATTATTTTAGAGAGTCATTAAGGCCACCTGATAATACACAGGTAAATCTCCAGGTGGCCTTAACAACTTGCTAAAAGAATGCAAAGGACCAGCTGTCTTCAAGGAGTATAAATCCTTCCATTCTCCACCATCTAGCCAGACCTGAAGAAGCTTTTTGGATAAGAAGCAAAACATCTTCAAAGAAAAAACAGAAGGTCCAATTGCCTCTTGAAAAAGTATCTTTGGGACAACCATGTCCCAAGTTAAAGAAATTTATTGTATACACATGCAGGTCTGTTTTTATCCGTATGCTTTTTAATGGCATTAATTATACATTCAGCTATGAGTTTTCAACTGGTGGGAAATCAAAGGCAATACATTCTTAGTTTATCTGGCTCCAGGATAGTGACTGATTAGGAGCCAAGACAACATGGTGCATGAATAGGAACTGGGTGACAAATAATGACATATTCCTGCTTATCAAAACAGTGTATCAAAGATTCCCAGCAAAAACTGCTTATGATATTTTTTTTTAATTACTGTATGCTGCTTTTACTGTGTGCTGGGCTGAAAGAAAAAGAAGAAATGCCAAATAGACATCTCATAGTGTCTTCATAGCTTTTGTAAAGCAATTCATGTTCAATAAACCTACATTCAGCCTCTGCATCTTTACTATCCCAAAACCTCCATTGTACTCACCTCCAAAATAGGAGCCATCAGTCAACTTCATCTCTTTACTGGATTTAGTGATAACACCAGCGACCCCATGTTGAATGAAATACATCTTTTTCCCCACAGCCCCTTCTCGGATAATGTAATCTCCAGGTTGAAATACTTCAAAGCGCAACTTGCTTAGCATGGCTGTTACAAAATTCGGATCAGCATTGGCGAACAGAGGCATGGTAGCAACTAGTTTGCGACAGTTGAAGTTGACAATCTCCTAAAATGGAAAAAAGATAATTGGTAGGACAAAGGCAATGAAATGAAATATTACCCTCCTCATGGATGTGGATGACCCTGGGGGAAAGTGGGAAGAGAATTGCCTTAGAAATTCTTACCAATTTTATTTGGTAACAAGCAATAAGTATTTAAGTTATATAGACATGTTATTTACTTAATATCATTTCTATATAACTTAAATACATATTGCTTGTTGGGAATATTTATTGAAATACTAATTCTAAATAGAAGTAAAAGAAAAGCACTTACTGAAACATTAATTGAATTATTCAGTGAAAATCTTTAGCTAAATATACTAGTCATGTGCCAAATTTTAACCTTTATAACAGTTCCAAAATCATAAAATGTTCACAAGACTTTCCACTGTTGTTAAAGCATTTGTCCTCCAGACCTGCTTGTTTCAATGGAAGGATAATACATATAACATCTAGAGTTTTAAAAAAGTATTTAGATGAAACATAAACAAATCTGGTTAATTTACATGCCAACAGTTTGACATGGATTTCACGAGTATCCCATTTCTGCTTTAATTGTTAAACTTTTTATTTAAAAAAAAAAGATACAAAAATGATCTCTATGAGAAATAGATTCCAGAGTCTTAGCCAAAACTGGCCTGAATTTTAAAGAAATGTCTCAATCACTGCGGCAATGAATATATTTCAGTCTTCTTGATTTGAAAGCACTTAAGCAATTGCTGAGAGCAGCATACTGGGAAATATCCCTTTAATGTGTGGCTCAGATAATAATATGCTGAAGAAGAACTGAGCAAACGTTGGACCTGGTAGAGAGGTTTATGGAGAACCTGAGGAAGTTGCTGTCCAAAGCATTGATATTATCTGAAGATTGTGTGGACTTAGAAGTTCACGTTTGAACAGATAGATGTCCCATCCAAATAGAATCTTACAAACAGCGATAGCTCAGTGGTTAGCAGACAATGTGCCTACTTAGAGGCATTACACTAACTTCTCCAGGTTGTGCTGCTGATATCATGAATGTTAATTCTCAGAATTCCAAGCCAGCATGGTCTTTAAGTTCTGAGGACTGAAAGTATGATAGCTGAAATATACTGTATATATACTTATTAAAACAATTTGTTAAAACTGTACAACAATAAAGAATTTGAGGGGAAAACTTGAATTCAATGACTCCCAAGCTTGTTTAGAAAAACTACTTTTCAAAATGCCACCCCACTGTTATGCTGTTGTATTGTAAGACCCCACACAAAATGTTTGTCTTTTGCAGGGATCTCTTTTTTGCAAAGGTTTGAGAGCACAGTGGTTATATCCCAAATACCAATTATGTTCTCTGAAAATGAAGTGTCTCAATGTTCTATATTCTACAAGGAGACATGATCTGTATCTATTTTCAGCCAACCTCTTCTCACACTCCTGTCTAAAAATAGATCAGTGCTGAACTTTAAATAATAGCTCGGAAAGGGTATTAACCTCTTTCTCAGAAGTTAGCTTTGTCGTAGTGCATAGTTCTCAGGGTTGCAATCTGCACTCTAGGTCTGCCTGCTGAATTCTGTTTTTAAATATCAACAAAATTATAATTTGCTTCGGATTGATCTACTTTGCATATGTAGTCTGGAGCAGGAAGTAAATGTCAACACAATGCACAGGTATCTTTTGCAATGTAAAATATTATGCTACGTGTTAAACCTATCCAGGAAAATATTTTGCAGATAATGTTAACACCTGTTTCCTGTTGCTCTCCACAGCAGGATCACGAATTATGGGCTTATTTTGCATCAAGGCAAATTCTTTTTTAACATTAAGAAAAAATAACAAATACAAATAGTGCAGACACTTTGAGAGAAGAATAAATGAATAAGTTAGGCACGTGGCAGTTCTCTTCACTGAATATGTTAAGTTCTGGTGGAATACCGATTCAAGGGGAGGGCCACCCACTCAGAGAGTAAAGACACATTCCATTATAGAGTCCATTTGGGGAAGGAAATGTCTGAGATCAAATTCTTAGGTCACCATTTCCCAAGAGAAGGCAGTTAGTCTGGTGGACTCTTGTAAGATAGGCAATCAACAATAAAATATCTGTTTGGGCCTGCCCATGAGAAGTTCTGATTGTCAGAAATGCTAAATCTAATTCAAAAATGGACTCAAGTTCCCAAATCTTTGTTTCAATGACTTTTTTTAAAAAAAAATAAAGACCCTGCTAGATCAAATGTAACCTTTTGCATGTCCAAGCCTTCATGTCAGAATTACTCCATGTAGTTTTCCTGGCAAGATCTTCAGAAGTGGCTTGCCCTCGCCCTCTTTAATAGGGTGGAGAGAGAATGAGTGGCCCTGGATGTCTAAAGTGAGATTCAAATTAAGAGTCTTCTGGTTTCTGGCCTGGTACTTTAACCAATACACCAAACTGGCTCTTTCAGATGTAATTAGTCCAGTCCTATTTCTTAAACTAATTAACCTGGATGTTACATGAAGACTAATTCCTTTTGACTGTTAAGAAAAAACACCAAAGGACCATAAGGAAGATGCAAAGGGCCCTAAAGAGGATTCATCACACTACAGGTTTGCCCAAAGAAACCCAGATTGAAGTAAACTACCTTTAAACATTGTTATTTGAAAACATGAATAATGTTTCTACATTCCTAGTTAAAAAACATGGCACAAAATATTTTAACAAATTATAAATTTCAAATTAAGATAATCCTGAGAGTCTTTCTACCTTCTTTTCCTGGACAAAGCTTAAGCTTTTTTATTCTAAAGGAGATAAAGAAGCATAGCCTTTGTATAAGATTCAAGGGAGGGGACTGGCATTCCCTTGAACATGGAGACTATAGAATTGCAGAATTGAGGCCATTCATGTCTTCAAATCCAACATTCTGTTCAGTGCAAGAATCCAAATTAAAGTATTACTGAAAGATGGCTATCTATTTTCCATTGGAACACTTACAATGAAGGGAAGCCCATCACTTATCTGAGCAATTGATTCCACTGTCAAACTGCTCTTATTATTAGGAAGTTTCTTCTAACATTCAATTGGAATCTTATCTTCCTCTAACTGAAATCTATTTATTCCAAGTCCTGCCCTCCAGGCTGAAATATCGGATCTTGATATATATCTTTTACATGACATCCTTTCAGGCATTTGAAAAGCATCAGTTATCTTTTCTTTAAACTAAACCAGTTGCTTCAAATATTTTGGTTTATTTTTTTTATCTCACCTTTATTATTTTTATAAATAACTCAAGGCACTGACCATACCTAATAATCCTTCCTGCTCCTATTTCCCTACAACAACAATTCTGTGCAGTGAGTTGGGCTGAGAGTGTGTGACTGGCCCAAGGTCATCATGCTTAAAGCAGTACTAGAACTTACAGTCTCCTGATTTCTAGTCTGGTGCCTAACCAATTGGCTCTTCTAATTAAACTGTGCTTTAATTACTACTTCAATCCTTTCCTGCCATTCCAGTGTTGATTTAATTTTACGAAAGTTGTATGTCTTTGGTTTTATTGTATTTTTTCTTTTAAAGTTGTTTTAATGAATACTATCAATTGATTAATAAATACCTGTGCTCATGTTGTAATTTTTATCTGTTTTTTATATCAGACAAATATTAGATTACATATTGATTCAGTTGTCATTTCACACTTCACTGTAGCATGAAGCAAAATTGAGTAAAGATTTGCACTTGGATATTTTCAGAGATTTTACAAGGTAAAACAGCATTTATTTTTATTCTTTCTTAAATCTCGAACAATATCTAAGCCATCTTCTTGTTTTTCAAAATCAACAACACTCTTCCTTTGGCTCTTTTAATTGTAATAATAGCCAATCTGACACTAAGGCAGCTGAAAACAGTGATTAACTGGACAATCGACACAGGGTGCCTGAAACCCAAGCTGTGGAGGCCTAGCCCTTTCCAAAGCAGGTCCTCTAAAATAACTCTTAAGCAATAGCTCTGGGACTCAGATCAATATATTTCTGCTCCACACATGATTCTTTAGACAAAGGAGAGCGAGGGGAGGATATACAATGGTGTGCTTTTAATGATTTTACAGTAAGTTGTTTTAGATTTTTATTGTTAAGAGTTTTTAGGGATCTATGATGTTTTACTGTATTTTGAATGTTGTTAGCCGCCTTGTGTTCCCTTTGATTAGGGAAGAAAGGCACGATATAAATTTAGTAAATAAAAAATACAAATACAGTAATGAAAAGGTAAACGCTTTCTAAAAGAATTTTTTCTAACGTGGAGACTGCAACTTAAGATTTGCATTGCTCAGTGTTCAGTGGTGGCTCAGTGGTTAAAGACGCCGAGCTTGTCAGCTGAAAAGTTGACAGCTCAGGTTCAAAACCTGAGTGCTATGCAATGGGGTGAGTTTCCTTTACTTACTCAGCTTCTGGCCACCTAGCAGTTCAAAAGCACGAGAATGCAAGTAAGTAAATGGGTACCACTTTGGTGGGAAGGTAACAGTGTTCCAGTGTGTCTCGGCTTATAGTCATGTTGTCCACATGACCATAGAAATGTCTTCTGACAATGCTGTCTCCCTTAGCTAAAAAACAGATAAGCATCTGGAGTTGGACACAACTGGACAGGGAAGATCTTTACCTTTATTGGTCATATCACAGAGGAATCCTGGGATTTTCCTTTTTAATTTGTCTGGAAGAGCTTAGTAAAAAGGGCTTAGAAATGGTACATCTGTGATTAAAACTACAGTATACCACACACCAGTACCGGGTCTACCTTAGCTTCTATTCCCTGATCTGAATTTTAAGTCCTAACTGAATGGCACTTTTGTGTAACTTACAAACTTGCTTATAATTAGAATTGGTTATATAACTAGAAACTTGCTTATATGATTAGAAAATTATATATAACAGCCATACATATAATGGCAGTAAGATAAAATTCTGGAGATGGGGGGTGGTACAGCTTCATGTGATTGGGAGACCCAGCCATGCAGTTTATAAACTGTGGCTGACAACTAAGCAGCTGCATGAATATGGCCAGTTAACCATGAGGCAAAATAACTAGGCCTACTGCATTTCAGCTGCAAAAATATAGATTGCAATAAAGATGCAGATATTTCTAGATCACAGCTGCCATTTAGTGTTCATCCAAATGCTTACAGCCAGGATTTGCAATCTTAATACAAATGTTGCTCCTTACTTTACAGTGGATGTGCATACTATTAAAAGGAAGGCTGGTCATTATTCTGACAAATTAAATTATGATGATTTCACTAAGCAGGCTACTGAAATGAATTTGTTTTCATGCACCGTCTCTAAAAAGTACGGGGCAAATAGAATCTATTTTAATATTTTTACTCAATACAAATTTCTGTATGCTTATGGTTGCGTATTTCTGAAAACCTACAAGAAACGCATTTACAATGTATTCATACATTATAACAAATTGATGAAATAAATAAATATGAAATTTTAAAAAACAATAGTCATTTGAGAAACTCTGTAGATTGATTTAAAAGTCCATCCATGCAGAACTAGCATCTGCCAGCAGTTTCTTAGCTAATAGGTATTGTTGTGATGGCAGAACAAAAGATCTGCTTGACTGAGTTGGTTTGTGTGGTTCTGAAATAGAAAGAAGCCTGGCTTAGGGTCACCTCTAAGATATCTAATGTTTCATGTACCTGAATGAAATAATTAATACAATAATGTTTTGTGTATTTAATAACTGTTCCCTTCTGATACTTTACCATATTAAAATTTTCAATCTAGTTTTTGTTAGGGCATTATTTTGTGTGGTTAGAACTTGCGCAAGTTGAGCTGTGTGTGAATGTGCATGCATGCCAACCTGCTGCTTCTCACGCAAATTGAGCTGTGTGCATATATGTGTGCACCAACCCACCACTCAAAATTGTGTGATTGGGAATTGTGTGATTGTCCGGTTGTGAATATGCCATGGCCCAGTAATGGGCCATAGCCTGGGGGTTGGGGATTCCCAACTCCCAGCAAATCTAAGGAGCCGTGGCGGTGCAGTGGTTAGAATGCAGTACTGCAGGCTACTTCTGTTGACTGCCTGAAATTTAGCAGAATCTCACCAGGCTCAAGGTTTACTCAGCCTTCCATCCTTCTGAGGTTGATAAAATGAGGACCCAGATTGTTGGGAGCAATATGCTGATTCTGTAAACCACTCAGAAAGGGCTGTAAAGCATTATGAAGCTGTGTATAAGTCTAAATGCTATTGCTATTGCTTTCTAGAATATTAAGCAAGCAGATTCAACTATTAGTACTGGCTCCACCAAAAATATTTCCAATGGTTGGTTTTCTTTTTTTTCTCCCACTATTTTTTTTTAATCCCACAAAAGTCATAAATATGCAATGACATCTTCACTGAATGAAATATCTGATGAAGCCCAACTGAATGAATTTACTGAGCATACATATTTAGATCACTTGAAAACACAATTAACGAAAGAGTTGCAATGACCAACTATAATTAATGTTGCATGATAATATCCACTCTTTTGCTAATATTTCCAGCTGCCCCCTTTTTGTGCAAAGCATCCATCATTTTCATGTTTGTTTGTTTTTTAAAGTTTTCTTCAAAGTGACTGTTAGCTCAGTGGCATTTTTCTAAATGCAACTCTAATTAATTGAATTGCCCACCCTCATCTGCAAGGGAAATAAAATTCATTATCTAATAAATGGAAAACAGAGTTTGAAAAGGTTAAAAATTGTGGCAATTGTAACATTTGTCATTCTTTTATTAGAACTTTAAAATTAATGAGCGTGGTATTTCAATAATGCTAATAGAAAATTATTCTTGCAAACAAAAAAGAAATTTCCCTGGCATTCAACATCAGTCAAGTGAAAAAAACTGAACTTATCCAAGTTGCACAGTCCATCAGTTCTTAGATGAGTTAAGGTGGCCTAGTTTCACTTTATACTCTGTACTTAATGATTTCACAGGCTACTGCTTAGGTGACTGCAAGTCTAAATACAAAGGCAGAACCTCTTTTTATGAGAAGCACGCTTCCCATTCTATATTATGAGACTGAGCCTTTAAGGTGCTTTCTACCATGTTACCTAGAGAGAAGATGAGAAGGTTGAAATTGCCTGGATTACGATAGATTTTCTTCTTGGACACCGGAGCTACACCAATAATTTTCCAATCTAGTGGTTTAGCATATAATTTTATTGACCACAGCAATCTTCCTACAGAAGAAGCACCAATCTCATTTCAAATTTGCAAGTTCACAGCTAGGCTAAGAAGGTGATCTTGCTGGATTTAATACTTGCTGAATATTTTATAAAAGAATGATTTCTCCACTGATGGTGGTGGCTGATAGAAATATCCTCACTCCAGAGTTGATGTGGATGACTAACCTATGTTAAAATTATCAGAGCCAATGAAACAGCTCCTGTAAATGGTTTATTCTGACCTGCCGGCTTTCACTTACGAAGGAACTGAACAAAAGTGTCTACCAACAATATCAGAACCATTCCAATGATGGTCTTCTTTACCGATCTCCAGCAAATAATACTGGAGTGGAATTCGAATGGTACTCTGAGAGCTGTAATTTAAATACTTCAGTTATGGAGCTGTTTAAAAAACAAAACTGAGGTAAATACATTACTATGGTATTGTAATGAAGGCATCAGGCTGGAAACCAAGCAACTATGATTCTGCTAGGTGGCCTTGGGACAGTCATTCTTTCTCAGTCCTGGTAAAGAGGCAAGGCAAATCTTGCCAAGAAATTGCAGAGATTTGTCCACGCAAAATTTGTCCACGCAAAATCTGACTTGAGGACAAATGTGCATATGTGTACATGCACGCACACATACACACATATGTCACGGAGTTATCATCTCTGGTTATTTTAGGATCTGTTTAAATAAGAAGTCCA
>JANHGC010003431.1:372537-383300 GCA_027560395.1 Boaedon fuliginosus
CAAAGTGATTCAGCTGGCAGGATCTGGAAGAAGAATATTTTCTGCTAGTCTTTGGAACATCTTGCCACCTTAAATTAGTTCTTACCCCACCCTTTGGACCTATTGGAAGAGTCTTTTGGATTGGGATCCTGGCAATCTGAGATCTGCTTTGGAGTTGGCTGGTGAACTCGAGTTTCCCCTTCACCGGGGAAGAGAGGTGGGGTATAAATCTAATAAAATAACTACTAGGGAAGATGCTGCCACGATATCACTTTTGCTTCTGGTTTTTTTATTGTTGTATCTAGTGTTGTTAATATTTTAACATTGTAGATTTTAATTTGTATAATGTAAGCCTCCCAAAGTTCAAATCTCACCAGGCTCAAGGTTGACTCAGCCTTCCATCCTTCCAAGGTGGGTAAAACGAGGACCCAAATTGTTGGGGGCAATATGCCATCTCTGTAAACCACTTAGAGAGGACTGTAAAGCACTGTAAAGTAGTATATATGTCTAAGTGGTATTGCTAAGACTAAGTGCTAATTTTGATATTGTTAAATTAACAAAAGTAAAAACTTCATGGGAGACTCATTGGTCTATGAGAGAATGACAAATTTACCAAGAAATCTTTTTTTTTGTGCTGCCTGGAAAAAAATGTATTCTGTAAACATGAGAGAGCCATCTGCTGAGTCATCATTAATAAGACCTATTTTTGAAAGGGATTATAGGTTGTTATGGGGGGAAGGTCATTGTTTAGTCTTCAATACCAGATGTTATAAAAGAGATGGATTTACTGTGAGAGTATTGTGACTAATATTGCCCTAATTACTGGAGACTGAGCCGACTGATCTTGATTTGTTCATATGAGCTATGCTTGCAAAGAGACAGATTCAGAGAGCTAAGTCCAGTTTCTCTGCAGAGTGCATTAGAAATATTACAAAAGTTATGTAATGGATACTGGCATAAGAGAAGTCATAAGTCACTTAGCAGCCAATCTTTGTAACATAATGTTTCCATTATAAATATATATATATCTCTTGAACAGCTCCTAGTTTAATGTATAGAAGTAGGGAACAAGGTAGTAATTGATCTGTTTAAATCATGCAAAGATTTAATAGCTAGCAGATGGCTGGAGAGTTCCGATAATTGTTTTGGGTTAGAAAAATGTAAAACAAAAACAAACCCACCCACCCACAACTCAAATCCACCTCAATGTAAGTCAGAAAGGGAGGAAAAAGAGTTAAGATTGCCAGCTCCTGAAACTGCAGCCTAGGATGCAGTTAGATGAAACTTTACAGGTATTTTTCAAAAATAGCCATGCACAGCCTAATCTGTGTATAAAAGCTCCACCTTTTTTGAGGTGGGGATAATAAAGCCATCAGTGTATCACAGACTTGATTTCACTGAATGAATTATAAGTATTTCTTGCAGTAAATAAACTTGCAAAACCCATCTGCAAGCATTGTGGATGACTGAAATGTACACAAATTAACTAATATTTACAAAAAATAAGATAATCTGGGATTTTAATTTAATTGAAAAAAAAAACCAGTACATTACCAAAACGTTTTAAAATGATGCTAAAATCTAGGTACAATCTAAAATTCATCTTAAATATAAAACATACTACTCATATTAGTCTATGTATTCTGTTATTCTAATTGAGTTTTAACCTCATCCTACATCTAAAAATGAAAATTGATTAAGGTAATTTCTTGATTTAAAACTCAGTCCTTCCTTTTTTTTTTTCAAATTTAGATTTTCAGAATGAATTTACCAAAATTCATAACTCTTTCAAGAAAATAATAACAATGGGGTTTGATGTTGATGTTGTT
Organism: Boaedon fuliginosus; assembly: GCA_027560395.1. Lineage (NCBI taxonomy): Eukaryota > Metazoa > Chordata > Lepidosauria > Squamata > Lamprophiidae > Boaedon > Boaedon fuliginosus. Next base: position 374,346 of record JANHGC010003431.1, read on the forward strand.
TTTGCAACTTCATTCAGCATTGCCTTTCTTAGCTCCTGTTACTCTCTTTCTGGACTAACCTGGTAATTCTACTCAACCAGTATTGAATATGAACACAGCTGGAATTGGCTACTTGAATGTATAACTGAGGTGATAAAACTATTATTTTCATTTAGAGAATAAGCTAGAGAGCCAGACAAACAGAAGCTTTATTTTGGTCAGTGATCAGTGAAACGACATTGAATAAAACAAATAACACAAAACTATCCTCTAGCGACAAGACCTATTAGCAATCATTTGTTGGTACTATAGCAAAATTTTGCTATTTTAGAGAAATAAATTTATCTCGATTATTTTGCAGATAGTGCAAAGAAAAATTATAGGGTGTTGAGAACATTAGAATAATAGAGGGGTTATCAACTGATGGTGAATCATCCTACTGGCAATACAGAAGAACATGACATGTTGATTCTATGGTACTCCTAGCTTAGGGGCAGCATTGGTTTTCATATGGGTTTCCTATGTTTCCCTTCCAGAATAGCTTTCAGGAGAGTAGACAATGGTTCAGAAAAAAAGAGGTTTTGTTGGGGCGCTCTATCCTATTCCCTACTGCCTTGTTGATATTAACAGCTAAAACTCTTGTAGCTCTCCAAGTTCTCATCATTAATGTAAGGTGAGCCAGTCTTTAGTCTTTTGAAGTAAATGAAGTTATACTCATTATACTGTTTATGAAGAAAAAAAAAGATAATAAAGGGGAAAGCAACTTTATAGGAAGAGAGCAAGAATTTAAATTTTCTTCAGAAGATTCACTCAGGACTTAATTGATTTCTCAGTCACTGAATTGTAAAGGAAAGCTGTGAAAAACTTATGTATATTGATTATTGAAATGTAACTTTTCATTACCAAGCGTCAGTTAAATGACATTACAAGAGTAATTAATGGGGAAGAAGTAGACTAGACATGACAGGAGGAAGATCATGTACAGACTTAAATATAATAATTGCATTTCTTTTCTAATGTAATGAAAGTAAGACGATCCAAGAATCTTCGACAAAAGGAAACATTTATGATTAACTTGTCACTTTCAAATGCACAGCCTTTCTGATAGAGAAAAGACTAAGTGAAGAGAAAAAAACCCAGCAACATGATGCTCTGTGTAATTGGTTTACAAAGCAGCAGGTTAAATTTCTGTCACAAAGAGTCTTGAGCTCCTTCAAAATCTTTAGAATTAATAAAAGGAAAAGTTTGCTCTGCTAGGGTCCATTTAGATAAGACTATGAAGTCTATCACAGTCAGCTAATCCTTTGCAGGCCATATAAATATCAGTAAGGTTATTTATTCAATGTCTTGCCTTTGTTCTTTCTGTGAAACAGAAAGTTAAGATGCTTTCATTTCTATGTTTGATTAAACACAGTTAATAATTATGTATTAGTCAATTCAGTGTCCAAATCTTGATATTTAACTATGCTTTGGCTTGAAATCATTTATTTTTGAAATTTTGGTTCACAAAATCACTTTATTTTATAACCCATTTTAAAATTAAATTAAGAAGACTGAAACATAAGTGTGTTAAATACATGAATGGTAAATATTAAAGAAATTATGGCTTACTGAATTTGTTGAACCAGCAAAGCCACCATTTTATTATCCCTAGACTATACACTAAGAATATATGTCTATTTGTCTGTCTGTCTGTCTGTCTGTCTGTCTCTCTCTCTCTCTCTCTCTCTCTCTCTCTCTCTCTCACACTCACTCCATCCCACATCCCTTCAAAGAAGATACTTTCTCTTCCAGGAAGCTCTGACTGTATTCTATAATCACACATGTGCACCATATTAGGTATTAAGTGCTCCTCTCATCTTGTCACTTTCCCCAACTTATTAATGAGACACTCTCCTTACAGTTGGAGCTTTTACATAAGAACTGCCTGCAGTAATTTATCAAAACTAAGCTGACACAAAGAACTCATTTGCCTTTCACTTTCTCACCTTCCTTGTGTTTTCTCCTTGCATCCCATGTAATTAGAAAGTATTGTGCAAAAGTCCTTAAATAATGGATTGCTTCCTACAGTCATTGCTATGTGGTATAGTCAGCGAGGTTTGCAAGCCCCATCTGGGAGATTCTACTCAAAAGTTCCTCCATCTTTTTCTGGGTTTTACATTTGTCCTAATTCTGAGCTGCTAATTACTTCTAGGTACATCTACTAAATAATTGCTTTTATGCAAAATTCAGACCAAGTCTCTCAGAAACAGAGTAGGGGTCAAACACTGTTAAAGATATGAGACATTATCTGCCAATAAAATTAATGGGTCTGAAAGCAACTTAAAAACCCACAGTGCTCAACCTGGGCATGCAATATTCTAAACAGCTTACATAACATAGTCTTATACTACAAGATTCGTGGTAGGGAGTAGGAAGGTCTAGGAAGGAGATCCTAAAGCAGTGACTAAATCTGGGATGCTTTCATTTCTGTTTTCAACATATGCTATGGAAAAATAAAATTATTAGAGAAATGTGTGAAATCATTAAAACTACTCAGAGGGAGGGAGAGAGGGAGGAAGAGAGAGTATATAAAGGTAAATAACTAAAGCTGACTGTTTTAGAATTCACTCCAGTGAATTAAGTCATAGAAGCTTGTCAAGCAAGCTCACCAAGAAGAAAGGAGAGCTGGACTCAATGTTGCCATGAAATTTGGCATGAGACCCCAGGGAGGATATGTCTTCACGCTTCTCTCTTTTTCCCATCAACCTGTTGGAAATTTCCATGGCAATTTTGTGGTTTCTTTTCTAATTGCTGTTTCACTGTTGCTGGGCTCCTTCAGATACCTTCCTGGGAAAAATCTTACACTTTCAAATGTTGAAAATGAAAGAAATGTTCTGTTTTGATTTTTAAAAAAGTGTTGTCTCTTTTCCTTACATTTTTAAGGAGCCCCACTTTAGAAAAACTTGAATAACATCTAAGATCTGGTAAGGCAGAAATGTATCAATCTGCCTCTCCCAGGAATAAGATCCTGAGGAGCCAACCCCCACTTTTTAGGTTGCAAAGATACTTCAACTGAACAACCCCAAAATTAAAAAACAACAACAATTAGCATTAGCACATTTTAGTGTCCTACCAATAGCTGTACTTGAGAGCAAATACAAACACATTATTTATGAGCTAAGGCAATGTCCTTGTGAAGCAACCACTGAATCCATAACCTGGTACATTGTGCTTCTTAATATGAGGCTTTATAATTCCCTATTTGGTGAAGCATCCCAACAATTTTGTTCAATTTTTATGTATGATAACTGTTATTAGATCAGTATGATTCTGTTCCTTTGAATGTAGCTATTCTTTGTCAGACTGCCTGTAAATCACATCCAGGCTTATTTTATATCTATTTAATTTGAAAAATAATATTTTAATTATTTTGTTAACTCACACTGTTATGGACAGTGGCCATAATAAAGATTATTATAACCAATTGACGGATTTGATCTTCATCGGAATCAAGTTTATTAAACCTTGGATTTATAGTTTTGTTTTATAATTTTACATTCAATTTAATTTTCACAAAATGTACAAAAGCTCTGCTTAGGTGACAAAAAGAGCTGTATTAGAATTTTAGATTTGACTTCCGGTTGCACTTCTGGTGCTATTCGAATCAGGGTCCACGAGCTCCATGGCTCCGTTCCAAGCTTCCCTCATCAGAGGGCTCCAAGAGGAGCCATAGCCACCCCGGAGGGGTGGTGAAGAAAAGGGGACTCCTAGGCAAGTCAAGGAGAGCCGCATCTCTCCTCCCTGACCTGGAAAACCCCTTATCAGAAGACTTGGAACAGCGGCAGTCAGTCAGAGTCAGCCAGAATACCTAAGACTGTGCAGGAGGGAAGAAAGCTGTGAGCAGAGATTGCTGCTGGATGAGATGATTTTGTTGCATTTAAAACCTACCCCAAGAAAATAAAACCAAGAAAAGTGAATTTAAAACATTTAACCAAGCTGTGGAAGAAAATATTTTTTTTAAAAAAGAGTCCTTGCTGTAAAGAAAATCAAGAATGCCATTTATTGACAAAAGCTATCCCTAAACTCATTGGAAAGTAGAAGGAAATTTGACACTGCAACTGATAAATTTGACACTTGGAGACTGGGACTTTTAACTGTTTACTGCCTTGTGATTTCAAGAAGTGGTAATAAGAAAGCTTTGGAAAATATTTTGGATTGTTAGACATTGAGTAACTGTTGGAATTGACCTATGTGTAAAAACTGACTTTGTCTTGGACAAAATAGAGACAGAGTGAAATATATACTAGTTGGAAAAGAAAAAGAGGGGCAGAATGGAAGTTTGAGAGAAAGCTCTACATATTGAAGATTGGAAATAAACTATACTTTTATGACACTGGACTTTTTTAATTGGATTGAGGTGTGGTTGCTTGCCTTATTCTATGGTTGCCATGACTGGAACTGAAGGAATACTGATGGAAATGAGACTATTTGCTAGGATGTCCCTATGCTTTAAAAAAATGATGGACTCGATGGATAAGAGATTTGAGAGGATATATGAGAAAGTGGTAAATATTTTTCAAGATACATTGAATACAATGAATAAAGATCAAATTGCTTATGAAATGGAGGAAGCAATAAAAAGAGAAAAGGACATGGAAATGAAACAACATAATGATGAGACCAGACAAAAGATAAGCAAAAAGAGTAGGAAAAATAGGTGGATTGGCTATAACAACAATTTAAAAATCTAAGATTGGTGCAAAAAACAGGACTAATAAACCAATTGATATATGAAGATTGAAGAAAATAAAACAGATAAATTTTATTTTTATTTATTTATTTTATTTATTACATTTTATGCTGCCCAATTCCGAAGGACTCTGGGCAGCTTACAACATGGATAGCAATAGCATTCAAATTTTATATACTGCTTATCAGAGCTTTACAACACTCCCCAAGCAGTTACAGAGTCAGCTTACTGCCCCCAACAATCTGGGTCCTCATTTCACCAACCTTAGAAAGGATGGAAGGCTGAGTTAACCTTGAGCCTGGTGACATTCGATCTGACAACCTGCTGAACAAGTCAGCAGAGTCTGCAGTGCTGCATTTAACCACTGTACCACCGAGGCTCATAATATTACGATGAATTATTTTTACTCTCCACTGACTTTAGGCTTGTGAATGTGACCTCATGCTTAGTTGCATGAATTTTTGACAGATGGTCATCTAGCTTCTGCCTGATTGAATACAGCTCATCACCCATTTAATAATTGTTTCTACTGTTAAAATTAATCTTTACTTTTATGATTTTTTCCTGCCTTCTTCTAACTTAAATCCACTATTCCATACCCTGCAGTTTGTGATGGTAGAGAGCAAGATATAGCATTTGTTTTGAGGGACCTCTTCCGGTATTTGCAGAGTGTTATCATATGCCTCCTTACTTGTCTTTCATTTGAGATCTATTAAGTCATTATGTTCTGCATAGGATGCTTTGCATAAGTATATGAGAACCTGTATTGTTCCCAAAACCCAGCATATGGAATGATCTCTCTGTTATGATAAGAAATATTACAAAGTGAAGTGATTCATCCAAAAATGAAAGAGTTCTATCTGGTTATTTCCATTGTTCCATCAGTGCCAGCTATATGTAATAATCATTGATTTGACCTAGGTTTAATGTTTTTCTTGATTGAATTTACTGTATATTACTGTATATTATTATATCATTGTAGCTTGGTGGTTTCATTGTGCATTGCTCTGGAATCTTTAATGAAATGCAAAGTTGTAAAGTGCTATGTGAGCATTAATATGCTGATATTTTGAATGTATAACTAGATGTTGAATTTTAGGGAGAGTATTGAAATACAAAACAAAAGACTTTGGCTTTTGTGGACCATGTTACATCAGCTATTTCTAAGATTTTGCGGCGATGTAAAAAAATCAAATCAACGATCAGGAGTCATGCAAAGTAGCTATACATATTGTATTGTGTGACGTTTTGCAGTGCAAAAGTTCATATCTCTGTACCAGTGTGATTAGAGAATGAGGAAAGACGAGATATTTGTCAAAGGCTGAAGTTGCATACAGCAAAATATATTTCTGTTCTTAAAATGATAAAACATTTTTAAATTATAGACTCTGAGAGAGAAAACATTTTTACTTTCAAAGGCCTTTATGGTATTTTGAAAATTATCTTAATTATAATTCACAAAGGGAAACTACTTTGTATTTATCTAAGTAATTACTTTGCCTTTTACAGGTTTCTGACTAGTGTGACCTACTCTCTTCCATTTACATTAATGGCTGCTTGGACACTTTTCATTGCAGCTTTTGTCAAAAAGCTTGTTCAAGAAAAAGACCTGAGACTTTATGAGGTAGGCTGAAGCTTTGAATACTTGCCAGATCCTGAACTTTACTTGCATATTAATTGTGCAAAATTAGATTGCCTACATGCAAAGGGAATCCAACCGTAGTATTTTCCTCTTGACTTGTTCACAGGATAATAAAAATCCAATCTTCTCTCCAAACAATGCAAGCAGGGCTGTGGGCTAGTTATTGTCCTGAGAACATTAAATACTTACTGCTTAGCTAGGCTGCTCATAGAGTTTCAATATGGGGATAATTATTGTATTTTATGATCTTTGTGAGCCGCCTTGAGTTCACCTGACCGGGGAAATGAGGCGGGGTATAAATCAAATAAATAAATAAATAAATAAATAAATAACAGAGCTAGTCTTCTACAAATGCAGAGAGGCACATATGTGAATATTGTGTTGCTAGCTGATGACTAGTACACTTGGACTTTCTCTCTCAATGCTTCTTTGTTATTGGATATGGACATTTAGTACATCTCTTACCTGCAGGATATGCCTTAGTTATTACTTGGCTTACAGATTGTTCCAGTTATGGTAGAGTCTGAGCAATACAGCAGTCAAACAATACACAGGAATTAATGTATTGGATTAATATATAGATACTCCAGGCAGTGTTAGCAAACAATCCATGTACAATTTATTTGCTGCAAAGAGGAACAAAATATCCAAAAGATGCAGTTTGATGGTGATAAAGTAAGGTCCTGTACTTAGGCAGGAAAAAACAAATGCTAATGTATAGAATAGGCGATACTGTAGTAATTGTGAGTGGGATGTTGGTGTCCTAGTCACCTAGTGGATCACCACTTAAGTATGAGCCAACAGTGTGTTGCAACTTCCCAAAAAGCCAATGCCATCCTAGACTGCATCAATAGAGGGGATAGCATCAAGATCATGAGAACTGATACTATCACTCTACAATGCACTAGTGAGTCCACACTTGCAATACTGAGTCCAGTTCTGGTCACCACAATGCAATAAATAAATAAATAAATAAATGCAGAAGCCCTAGAGGCACAGAAGAGCAACAATAATGATAAAGGTGCTGAACTGATAAACTAAACTGTATGATGAATGGTTAATGTCTAGCCTAATGAAGAGATGGATTGGGGGTGACATGACAGCTGAGCTGTCTGTTGTCCAGTACTTAAGAGACTGTCACAGAGAAGAGGAGGTAGACTTATTTTCAAATCACCCGATGGTAGAACAAGAAGCAATATGTGGAAGTTTGTTAAAGAGAAATATAAACTGGAACTAAGGAGAAATTTCCTGACAAAACAATTAATGAATGGAACAGCTTGCCTTGTGGGTGCTCCATCACTGGCCATTTTAAAGAAGAGATTGTAGAATCATTTTTGCGGAAGGGTACAAGGTTGCCTGCCTTGGGCAGAAGGTCTGACTAGAAGACCTTCAAGGTCCCTTATAACTCTATGATTCTATAAGATACAGTACCAAGTTCCAAAGACACTCTTCCAAAGACACTCTTCCAGAGACTCAGAGAACTAAGAAAGAGACAGAGATGGATAGACCTTTTTAAAAAAAAAATACAAAACAAAAAACTTAGGAGCATAATCATTGATCAAATATTTGGGGGAACCTTGTTCCAGAGATCAGGAGAAGCAACGTAGACGTTTATCCTCCACAGATCTAGCAGATGATACCATGTCAGAGGATAGGATTTGTATAAACTCCTCTCTTTCTGGGTTTAATAGATGGGCAGAAACTACTAGGAACAGACAATTGTAAAGATACATAAGTCGTAGGCGATGAAGAGTTTTAAAGGGGACGTCAGCATTATGAATTACAGATAGTCCTCAAATTATGACATTAGTGGAGCCTGCCCATTAGGGTTGGAAATAACAATAAATGTTAACGCCAAAGTAATGACCAGTCACCCCTGCTCTCCCTAGTGCATTTGTTAAACGAATGCACAGGTCATTAAGTGGAGTTCAGGCATGGGAGATGTGGGCAGAAGCCCACATTTCTCAGGCCTCCTGAGGCCCCACTTACCCTGAGAGTCAGCCCACCACACAGCTGACTGCCTTGGCAGCGATGGGAAAGGAAAACGTTGTGAATGCCTGCCTTTCCCGTTTCTTCTCCCGCTCTTCCTCCTACCAAGGTGTCCTGCTTTTGGTGGTGGTGGTGGGGGAAGAACCAGTTCCCTAACCTTTTAGAGCTTTCCGGCTGCTGATCAGCTGGCCATCAGGCAGCTGCAAAAGTCTCCCGACTTGCTAGGCTTTGGGAAGCCAGACCTCCATGCAAAGGCGTTAGCTTCAGCGGGGAAGAAGGGAGAAAGATCACATCTATCCCTCACAGCTCTTTCATTTTGTTTATTTGAAAATATTGGGTTTCTGGGGGAGGAAAGGGGTTAAGCAAGGGAAAGGTAGGGGCTAGCTTCCCAAAGCCTAGCAAGAGCCAGCCAGCAAAGCTTTGCAGCCTCCCAATGGTCAGCTGATTGGGGCAGAAAACTCTGAAAGTAGCCACCATTTCTGCAACGAATTATCAGGGCCCTGAAAATGGTGACTGCTTCCAGATGGCATGGGGAGCAAGCCCAAGTGGTGTGGGGTCCTGTCGGGGCAGGATGCGGGGAGGAAGAGAGGTGCATGTGTGTGTGTGTGTGTGT
>JANHGC010003431.1:383400-400723 GCA_027560395.1 Boaedon fuliginosus
GTCGTGGGGTGTGTGTGAGGGACTTCTGTTTGTGTGTGTGTCTTTCTCTATTTCTCCCCCTCCCTCTCTCCAGAGTGCAGGGAGACCAAAAATGGACCCGTTTTGGCCTCCTGAGCCCTCTGTGCCTTCTGTTTTTGACCTTTTTGGGCTCCAGAACCATTCTGCCATCCAAAAATGGACCCGTTTTTGGCCTCCTGAGGCCTCTGTGCCTCCCGTTTTTGGCCTCCAGAAGGCAGGTGGGTGCCAATGGATAGGTGGGGTGATGTGGGTGGGGCAGCCTCATGTTCCCACGTGGGCTGGATTAATGGCTTCGGCAGGCTGTATCCAGTCCCCGGGCCATAGTTTGAAGACCCCTCTCTAGAGCAGTGTTTTTCAACCTTGGGAATTTTAGCCAAGAATGCATGGATGTCAACAGTATGGAGTTCACGTCCGCATATCTTAACATTGCCAAGGTTGACAAATATTGCTCTAGTTCTCTAGTCCTTTATATTATTATCATAACTTTATTTTTATTTATATGAATCCTGCTATTATTATTTTTAACTCAAGGCAGTTCCCATATCCAAGACACTTTCCTCCTCCTATTTTCCACACAACAACCACTTTGTCAAGTTGGACTGAGTAAATGGTCCAAAGTCACCCAGCTGGCTTTTGTAGCTAAGACAGGATTGGAACACATGGTCTCTGGCTTTCTAGATTAATGCCTTAATCGCTAAACCAAACTGGCTCATATTATTATTGTTGTTGTTGTTGTTGCTGTTGCTGCTGTTGTTATTTTATGAGTTTCATTTAGATTTCAGCTATCCAGATGCTGGAATTGAGCAGAATATCTCTCTCGGTGTGTGTGTGTGTGTGTGTGTGTGTGTGTGTGTGTGTGTGTGTGTGTGTGTGTACATAAAATAAATACAAAATAAAAATCTAAATAAATTATAGAAGAAAGTTCTCTTTCAACAAATTGAATGAGAACTGATGAAAAGCAGTTTTTTTTTTTAAAAAAGCTCCATTTAAATGCTTGCTAATTATTCTGTGCTGTCTGAAACTATTAAAATTAGATATTTATATCAGGAGGTAACAATAAGTAAATTCAGCTGTTACCTGAAATATAAATTAAAATGTTAGAATATCAACTAGAATAATAGATATTGACATGTGTGAAACATCAAATGTCAATTAGTTTTTGCATTTAAAATCTGACTGTATAATGAGCCAGGATACCAGGCAGCAGAAGATAAAATTTGTACATTTAGATTTCCACAAAACTTCCTACCTATTGATTTTATTTTGCTGTGAAGGAAGGTACAGTGGCCATGAGTTTACCATGCATTTTTCTGTAGAAAACTATGAGAAAATTAATTTATAATGCCACCAGACAGAGTATTTGAGTCCAAAAAATAACAGTTTGCCTATGCCTCTATAATCAGGGTACTAAAAGTGAGATTCCAATAGGATTTAATTTAACTGAAAACCACAATTCAACTGCATTGCTTTAGAGATTTTATATTAATTTGCAGAAAGTTTCTATTCAAGAAAATTCTAATTTTTCTCTTCAGGTACCTAGAAATCCAGATTAGAATACTGTAGCTATCAACTGTGTTTGAGACTACAACTCCCATAATTCATTTCGTATAGGTGATTGGTCTGGTAGCCCTAAGAGAGTATAATTCCAAAGCATAAGAAAGGTAACAAGCTGAGGACTGTAAAACTAAAAACAGTCTGCATAAAAGAAGGGCATTTTGCTAGATGATAAAATATATACTTTGCACACAAATAATTCCAGAAACAATATTGTTGTCTGTTATAAAGATTAATAGCACCCATGCTTGACTAGTGTAATTCATTCTATGTATTACTTTCTGACTGGCCTTGAATTTCAATTAGCACAGACTTCAGCATTAGGCAGTCTAAGGAAGAATCAGAAAAGACCATATATGCATTCTCTTAGCTGCTGGTATTTCTCTGGATAAAGGACACAATATTGACTTTGAAGTCCTAAATGGCTCCAGGGTACTTCAGCCTTTTTCTTCATGTTTCCCCCTGTCCACCCACCCAAGTCCAATCTCCAAGGTTCACTGAGGTCATCTAAGGAGTTCAGCAACTGGGGCTTGTCTCTTGTGAGATCTCAGGTCAAACTTTCCCTGTAGCTGTCCCAATTTTTAAAAGGCAATCTTAGCTGAATTGAGAAGGCTGATCTCACTCTTGGTTTTCCAAAAAGTCTTCAAAACAGTTTTTTTTTATTTGTGAAGATTTTAATTCTTTTTTAATATTCTTCATTAATTTGGCTTTATGGTTTTTCTATGAAAGGTAAAGGTGACCCTTGCACATACGTCAGTTCCCGACTCTAGGGTCTGGTGCTCATCTCCATTTCAAAGCTGAAGAGCCAGCTCTGTCCAAAGACATCTCTGTGGTCATGTGGCCGGCATGACTATATGCCAAAGGCGCACGGAATGCTGTTACCTTCCCACCAAAGGTGGTCCTTATTTTTTACTGGCATTTTTACATGCTTTCGAACTGCTAGGTTGGCAGAAGCTGAGCCACCATGTTCCTGTACTTACACTTTTTCTGTAAGTGGATGTAAATAACTGATAGGACAAAACCCAAAGAGTCCAAATGAGTAAGCAAATAAATAAATAAATAAATAAGAGAACCCGCAACTTTGCCCCCCCAAAACACAGTTTTCATTTGGAGTGGAAGTGAATAATTTTATTTAGGACAGTGCTTTGGGAAAGCTCCTCTCCCAAAAGAACATAAATACTTTTGTTTCCACATGGAAACCACTTCTGAACTTCATGCTTGATGTGGAGAAGAATGCAATTTTGACTTTGGGTTTCAGAGATTGACGGAAATATTTTTGTGGGAATGACTGGTTCATACTATTATGGAAAAACAAAAAGTTGTGATTTGTTGTTAACGCCTTATCTTAATGCAACAGATAGAGTCGGAAGTCAGTGGTTTTTTTTTCTTCTGCTTTCTCTACCGTTCCTCACTTTTCTTTTTCCTTTTTCCCTTCCACTACACTGTTCTCTTATTTGCTTTTGTAATTTGTACTTTATAATACCTTATAACCTAATAACATGTATAAGGAAAAGGAAAAGTTCCTTTCCTTGAATGATGTGGTCCAATTTTGATTCCTTGCTGGGCTACTATTCAACAATACAAAATTTTCAATTCAAATCTGCTTAAAGAAAGCAATGCTTTCTACAGCAGAAGTGTTTTTGTGAATAATCACAGGAAATATGTTTTTTTAAAAATGTCACGATTATGAAAACTGTGAACAACAATATAAATAGTTGATGCTGATGTTATTTTCTGTCACACAAAATCTGTTTTTCCATAGTCGGCAAGATACTCAAAAGATGCAAAATGATGTTCATTCATGGAAAAGAGAAATAAATAACTACCAATCTTGTTATTTAACTTATTTTCTTCAAATGACAATTGAACTGTGGATTAATATATTTTTTCATGCCTCCTGATCTGCGAGTTCTAAAAATTGGCCATATTTCTGTTTGCCTTTTCAACCTACCGTAACTATTGTCTAGCTAAATAGACAGTTATTGGCTATTATTTTGTCAAGAATGCCCCTAGGCCTAGGTTGGCCACAGAAGCATTATTGGAAATGTATGTTAGAAACAGATACTTTGCTTGTACTCATGTTTCGATTTCTTAATTTTTAACTAAAAAAATATTTGTAATAGTGTTAAACGCCAGTGGAGGACCACATGGCAGACACTGAGAGGAACAAATGCTATTAAAATCCCTGAGTACCCAATTTGTTTGTTGAATTTATAAGCTATTTCAATAGTTGCTAATTCTTAGGAGCATACATAATTGAAACAATGCATATGAACAAAGAAGAAAAGAATCAAATACTTACAACAACTAAAATAAATCATAACTACGCACCAATAACTATTTATAATTTATTAGCCAAGGAAGAACAATATTCCATTAATGACAAACATATTACCACTTAAAGAAAAAAACAACTTCATAAAATCTCCAGCTCCAGTGCCTTTTGGGATGGACAAGTTTAATAGCCCTCTGATTATCTAGCAGGACGATATGGATCTTGGGGACATGCTATTCCAGAGAAAGGAACTAGCAACTAATAAAACTCATGGATAGCACTGATAGAGTTTATACCTTCAGGTATAAATATGCAATTAAACCTGGACACCTGTTGTATGGCAGAAAAACAAGTTTGGAAAATGAAGAATTTGATATAAATATTTCCATAAGAACTAACTCTCTACAAGAAAATCTACCTCCTTTCTTCTCCTGCCAAGGGTTCTTAATGCATATTTTAAGGCAAACAAACTGGGAACACAACATTTCAATGGCTACCAGGAAGATGGAAAAAAAGGGGAGATAATACATAGCTATTATAGGCTGGAGAAATAGATAAAGAGAACCAATTTCTCCTCTTCCTTAATTTTCTTAGGCAGTGGAAAAAGCACAGGCTCATATGTAACATCAGTTATGAGAGTTTGTGGTTCTTCTAACTGTAAAACTACTTTAAACTGGAAAGAGGTTGTAAGTGGTATGCTTAACATGCATAGCTAATATCCTAATATATATTTTTCCAAATAGCATACTTCAGAATCTCATAGCTCAAAACAGAGTAAAACACTATGTCTCTTAATTATGCAATTTTGAAGCAACATTTGGAATAACTGCTAGCACAGAAAGGTTGGTTTCTTGGAAATCTGGTACAAATTATAGTATGGGTGAAAATAAACGTTAATCTTTTGAATGGCTGCGTAAGTCTATTAAGATAGCTTTTTAAAATATATATATTTCCCCCCAAGCATATTGTTCAATGGAAAGTTTGCAACACAGCAGATGAAATTTCACATGATGAAATCCAGCATTTATTTTATTTATAACTATTACTTTTATGCCCAGGCTCAATGACAATTTAACTTTAATTTAGCTTCAACTCTCTCTCTCTCTCTCTCTCTCTCTCTCTCTCTCTCTCTCTCTCTCTCTCTCTCTCTCTCTCTCTCTCTCTCTCTCCCTGTATCTGTGTAATAAAGCTATACAATAGTACTTGAGTTAGAACATTTCATTTTTAAAATTATTTCATTTTAATGCTGGCTTAATTCATTTCATATGCTATTCCTTTACTGAGGAAGTTTGAGAGATGAAGTACCAGAAAACACATCTGAAACACCATTAGAAGAAGGCTGGGGCCCTTGTCAATGGTTTAGTGTATGTATTAGTGGCTGGGTTCACCCTCTTGCTCTTTACTTATCCTATTTTTTTGGTTTGTTTTATACTTTCTGAACTATATTTTATTTTATTCTACTTGCCATATTATGAACTATGTTAGTGTCATTCTAAAGACACCCCCTATATCAATTAAATTGAATGAATGTATTTATTTTTATATTTGTACAATATATTTATAATATCCTTTCATTTACTGATCAAATACAGGAAGTGTTCACAAAAGTGAATTTGGGGAAAATTTAAAATACCCAGGAATTTTTGAAATGTGCTGGCCTTGGTTTGCGAGTGCTTAAATAGATCAGAACGGATTATCTGGAAAACTATCTAACAGTTAGATTCTAGAAATGATATCCTGCAGATAGTACTCCAACTTGCTGATGCTAAAATATGGAGGTGGGAATTGTAGGAAATGGTATCTGTTGGGGACAACTATCATGCTGAAATTTGATTATTATGTCTTTCAGATTGCATTATTTCAAATTCAAAGTGAATGTTAATGCTCAGTTGAGAAAGGCAAAGAAAAATCTGAAAAGGAATTATTATTCTTTTCATTTTCAGCTTTATCATTTAATAGATGACTGCATTTATTAGCAATCTTCAGTACTTCAAACAGCCACTTTTTAGTCAACTTACCCCAACAGCATCCACGAGACCAGTTTGCTTTTCAGTGACGAGCACCGAAACTAACAAGATTTGAAACTAAAAGAGTACTGTTGCTAAAAATTACCTTCTCTTGATACTGACGTCGGGATGAATCCAAAGACTGAATCAGGGCTGTGGCATGTCCAACAAACATGGCATAGCAAGTGGCCCCCACAATCATACTCAGCATGGTTATCCAGAGATCTGACATGCTCACGGGGGCTCTGGCTCCATATCCAATGCAAAGCATATGGCTCATAGCTTTGAAGAGTGCATAAGAATACTGCTTCCCCCAGGAATTATTCTGTAAAAGAAGAGGGGAAGGGTGAACAGAGAGAAATGCTTGAGAACACAGAACAAAGGAAACTAGATTTAGGAGGATAACAGGCTTCTTATCCAGAAGAGGCACCCCTGTATTACAGCTTTCATAAATAAATAAAGATCTTGGAGAAGTGGGTTGAGATTCATGTGATCACAAATCAGGCATTTACACACCATGAACTTTCTTCCCTCAAAAGGATGGCAAGCAAGTATTCAAGGCTATCAGAATTTATAATGCATTTTCATATATGAAAGATAAATACTATGTATTACAAAAGTATATGATTATTTGTTCATACAAACACATACATGGGTGTATGCATCATCCATGTATGTGTGTATATTTATGTATGTATATGTCTGTGTAAACAAACACATAGACATGCATATGCACACACTAATGTATATTAAAATCTTTAGATAGGGTTGACTATGCAATTAGAACAACTGCCTCTAGCTTCCTCTCCTTCAGCCCCTTCAGATAATATGTAGCAAATGTTGATAGCACAACATCTGTTTGGTACAGAGCTCATAAAATTATAGGAATATATCCTGCTTCGGGATTCTAATTTGATGAACACATTACAGTTATTCTGAATTCTTTCATGGGACACCAAGTAAAATTCGATAGCCTAACTTTATCAAATCCAAGATAATTTATCAACTTGAATTATCATAGTTTTTCCTGAAATGTTCACTTTGGTTCAAGGCACACGAATAAGAAACATACAATAAAATGTTTGAAATCTCAAATGCTCGATAGTGCTCTCCTTCAGGCATCTTTTTCTATCAGCTGTATTTCATATCCTTTAATTCCAGTGCTATTAAATCTTGGGGGCGGGGGAGAGACTCTATTCAGAGCCTTCATTTAAGCATGCCACATCACAAATGTATTTACTTGGGCAGGGGTTGATGGGGGTGTGATAGACCCCAACCTAGTGGCATTTTGAAGTCCGCTCTAAATCTCTAAGGGCCTCTATAGCAGAGGTCTCCAAACTTGGCAAACTTGACTTCAACTCCTAGAATTCTCCAGCCAGCATATTAAGTCCACAAGTCTTAAAGTTGCAAGTTTGGAGAGCTCTGCTCTATAGCTACTATGGATTGTTGCAATTCAGCACTGGATATAAAAACCTATGCATTTAATTAAGATAGTTTGGAAGGTTTTTTCACACTAGGAGCAATGGCTCCCAACACAGATATTTCCATGCTATTTTTCCCTTCTTTATCCCTCAAGATCAATCATGAGAATTTAAAAACCTAGCACAATTGTTCATTCTAGTTACTGAAATCAGTAAAGTCTGAACTAGAAACACATACTTCCAGCTGCTTAATGCCTCTTTCAATAATAGTTCACAAAGGAAGAATTACTTTTTAGAAAATGAGATCATTACAACCAAATTTATATTTGATTGCATGGGTTCAAACATGAACCCTGAGTATGAAAAATATACACTACTGGGCTGCATGCAATATATTATGTCTATTTTCATAAACAGGATTATAGGACATTTTTCTTAGTATTAATAACTTTTAAAAGCTTCTGAAACATTAATAAATTTAAAAAACACTCTCAGTTTACTCAAAATTCTACTTTTTTCTTTTCAAAGGGGGAAAACAATACACTATAAATCCCATAAAGAAGGCATTTAATTTCTTACCTTACAGTTATCACTGCCTTCAGATTAGTAGTAACTGAATTAAACAGAGAAACATTAATCCAAGGAGGGAAATAAACTATTAAAGACAGTAATTGTGACAAATACCAGAGCTGTTTATCCAAGGATTGATTATATAATCAAGCCTGAGGGTACCACAAAATCTTCACATTTGTAAAAAGCAGTGATCACTGATTATTTGCAATTAGTCTACCAAGTCTAAGCCTTAATTTAGAAGTCGTCTTCAGCAAACTCTATTTAAATACAGCCCTGTTCTATGTTTAAAGGTCTGTTGTACTCTACTTAATCAGAAAGATACTTCCTTCTAAATGTTGGCCTCATGCAGCTAAGGAACAACTAAGGGAAAAATCCTACTTTTGCTGAGAAATCATCTGTGGGAACAAAAGACGTCCACTGCCAGCAGAGAAGGGATTGTATCTATTTCACAATAACTTCTACTGAAGTATTCATGCGAGCCTGTACTTCTGTTGATGTCTAGAAGTTCAGCAGCTGTAAACTCTGTAAATTCGTTCTTCTAAAACTGGCCTGAAATAATGACAGCCAGGGGATCAATACTGTTACTATTTTTCCTTTCAACCCAATGGGAGAAATAATGATGATGAGATTGTGCCCAGTTTTTGCTAAGTCAGCGAGCCTGCAGACCAAGAATACAACTCTTCCATTATCATTCAGTCTCTGCCATCATCAGTACATGATGCAGGTCTGAAAATAAGATTTAGATTTTTTGACTGCTATAACCTACTGGCTCTTCTGTCAGTTCAGTTCAACAGATCTTACTATGACAAAGTTCAGTTAATTCGAGGCCTCAACAAATATATGAATCTTGATTCAGGTATTGTTTTATATGCCTGCTTTAGAGAAGGTGTGGATAATCATGATTAACCATGATTAAGTTAGTATCAATCCTGGAGCCATCTTGGAATGTCTTCAGATTTGCAACAGTGAGGCTGGATAGAGCTGTGGGAAAGGGAGGGGGAGTACAGATAGTTGGGGCAATATGTAGCTAAAATAACATTCTACTGGGAGCCAAGGACACTCTCACCAGCACCTGGCAGGGCATGATGGGAGTCCTCCGGGTCTGGGATTGTGTTCTGATTGGAGCATGTGATGGTTGTGTGTAGTAGGACAAAGAACTTTGCATTTTGATTTGGGTGGGGAAACCCAGAGAGCTTCAGAGTTGGGTTTTCACCAGCTGTGGCAATATGACATGCCTAATAAATCTATACTTTGAGGAAACCTCTGGCCTTGGAGTTTTGATTTCATCTGGGCTATTACTTGGAACCCTGACAGTTAGTTTATTTCTTCCTAAAATGAGAGAAAAAATCTGCACATGTATTGTGTAGTACATGATAACAGTATCTGTTATAAAACAGTGTTATAACTTGAGTTGGGTGGGGTTACTCCTAGGGAAGTCTCCTGTTGTTTACCAGATCAGCTCTACTGCCACATGGCAGCTCTATTCATTATCACCATTCATCCATGCTTTGACATTCAAAGGTAAATTGATTTTCAAGGTTGAAGGTTGTTGCCTAACTGAGGCTATCCTTTCTTTCCTTCCGCTCTTTGTTACAGCTGGATAGCTCCAGCTGCTACAATCTGGTAGCAAAGATCTGCAGAATTGCTATTGCTTCAAAGCAGATGCTTCTGCTATGCTGAAAAGAGAAAGCAGATTTATAGCAATTTCTTGGGATATTTTGAGCCTAAATACTTAGACTGTTCATTTGTTGTACGCTGCTATCTTCACTGGGAAACTCATGCTATTTGCAGCATTCATGAACAAAATGGTCTTTTACAGGGTTAGCTCAAAACAAAAACTAGCTGCAAAGGGATGGAAAGATATTTCTGGCTCCTGTATTTCAAACACTGCATAATTATTTGGAGCATGAAGCTATAAAAATATTTATTTCTAATTATCATATTTAATTCATGTATTAAGTTATATGACCATAAACATAATTTTTCATCTGTTTTCTCAAGAATTAGGCATGCATTCAAGCATAAAAAAAACCTGGGTGACCTTGAGCCATCCTTCGCTTTCAACTCAACCTGTTCACATGTTTGTTATTGTGGAGAAATTGGAGGAAAAAAGAGTATGTTTGCTGCCTTGAGTTATTTATAAAAATAATAAAGGCAGTATAAAAATTAATTTGTTGATTAGTTAATTAATTAATACTGTCAAATAAAAAGCAGACACATCAATACTCAGGCTTTTTTTTCTACTTCCCAATCTAGACAACAATCCTGGTGATTTCCATGTAAATACTAACCAGGTTTGAGCCTCCTTAACTTTTTTTATAATTTTTTTTTTTTTATTTTCATATTAATCCAAAGTTACTAAATACATCTGCCTAGCTGGGCATTAATTAAAACAGACAAACAACCAAATAAATCAGCATAAAAATACAATATAAGAAAAATAACATATCCCCAAAACAATTAAAAGGTTGAACAGCATCCTTTGCATAACATTAATCTTTATACAATTTTAAACATAAAATTTAAATTTCTGCTCCCTAAGAATTTATTCCAATAAGATTTGAGCTTTAGTTATCAAAGTTTGAACTAGTGGATCAAATAATCATACTGATAATGTCAAATATTTCTAATGAAGCTAATCAGAAAGACAAAAATTAAACACAAGAGTAAGTACATTATACATGTTTTGATCTTACACTCATTTTACTGTTTAAGTGTTAAGGGAGAAGAAAGCAAAAGAAGATCAAGAAAAGCAGAAAAGGAGGAAACATCTATGCAGCTGGATTTGATCTAAATATTATCTAATTCAGCAACCAATGTCATATGGAAAATTAGATCCACATGGGAAGCTTGTGTACAAGACATTAACAGTATAAACCTCTCTTCCTATTATTATATAAAAAGTGTTCCACAATGAAAGGGGAAATATATAATGTGAAGCTGCTATGGCCAATAGCCACTGATAGAATATCCTCATCAAATGCTATTTGTATGAATAAACAAACATTTCTCGTCCATCATCTTGTCTATTTATTTTCATTAGCTAAATACATGCTCTAGTAGCATGAAGGTGGTGAGGGTAAAGCTGCACATAACTGCATAAACCCATTTTAATGCTCTTACTGATATACTATTAAAAAAATCACAGTAAAAGGCCTCAATGTGTGGGTACCTGTACAAAACCATATCCTACTATTCTTGTATTTATAGTCAAAAGAGATAACAACTATGATGATTAAAGAACCAGTAAAATAGAAGCACCAAAAAGAAATGGATCATTAATGAAATCTGCAGGGCAGGTTTTGCAGTTCTGTTCATAGCTACATCAAAATAAAGCCCAACTGAATTCAGTGGTGCTTTCTTCTGACTAAAGTCATTCAACTTTTGACATATACTGATCAATGGAATATAAAATGAGAGCAAAGCCCACTCCCTAGTAGCAGTGATGTTATTTACTTTGGGTAATGAAACATCTGCAAGAAAACAACGAAACTCAGAGAATAGAAAGGACTCCTCATTTCAATCCTGAATTACAAATATTCTTTTTTATCAGTAGTGACCTTCAACAAAAGATGTTTGTCAGCTGAAATGCAACTTTTCATTATAATTAAAAATGCACACTAGCCTTGCAAAAGTATTACCACTTCACCTGTTATTATGAGCTAGAACATTCATTAAAAATAATAATCACAGACTTCAGCCTCTCCTTGATAACTTGTCTTTTTCTCTGGCTTCCTCTATGCTGTTTTGTCTTGGGAATTCTGTTGCTACCACAAACCCTATCGAAGTCACTGCCAAAATTAATTTTTAATGAAAAGAAACGGTATTCAGTCAGTTTAATTAATTCAGTTTCTGACATGACGTTGTTCAAGTTTTGTCTTGTTCTTTTCCATTTTTAGAAGTATTGGCCCAGTGACATATCCCTCAAAACCTTCGTTCGCTCCTCTCTAAAATTAGACTGTTTGGCCTAGTACTTTTCTTCGCTTACACCTTTTAATTCAACTTCTCTTTTAGCACACGACATCAGGCTCAATTCCTATCACAGCCAATGGGTCAACACTTGGTCGATTAAAAAAAAATCAGACACTACACTTGCAGTAAAACACTAGGAAGAAAGAAAAAAAAAGAACAATGCAAACATTAGATGATGAAGTCTAGTTTATGGAATCCTAGGATGTTGTTAGGAGTTCCAGAAAATTCCAGTTCAATTTTTACAACATGTGGAGAACCAATAAAAATTTCTTTGCTGTTAAGAGTTGTCAGCCTTACTATGTAGCCCAGAAAGGAAATATGGCCAAATAAGCTAATTTTACTTTATTGTAAAGCTATCTTAAGAAAATACTGCAAGTCTGAAAGTACAATTTTCCTGCTGTCACCTTCACAGTTCCATAATGTAAGAAGTGTTCCTCCTGAATCTCTTGCTCTTTCCTCTATGCAGCACTGGACTATGCTCCCACTTATCTAGGAAGCATCTCTTCATCTTTTCTCCAAAGTTTATTCCAACATACTATTACAGAGTCCAGATACAACTAGCACATCCAAAACCCAAAGATGACTGGAGCTATAGTTCAATAATATCTGGAGGGTTTGATTCTATGACCCATGGTGACAAAGTGGTTAGAATGCAGTACTTCAAGCTATTTCTGCTGACTGCCAGCTGCCTGCAATTTGGCAATTCCAATCTCAGCAGCTCAAGGTTGACCCAGCCTTCCAACCTTCTGAGGTAAAATTCTGTAAAGCAGTATAAGTGCTATTACTATTGCTTCAAATTTCCTTACAAAAAGAATTTTTCCTCTTCTGTTCAATTAAAGACTGTCTGGACAAGTCCCTACAGTTTCCTTGGCAAAGTTTTTCAGATGCAGTTACCTCCTTCCTACAACTTGCCTCCTTCCCATTGCCTCCTTCCTACAGTTGAGAGGAAGTGACTGACTCAAGCTCCCCAAGTTGTCTTCATGTCCAAGGTAGACCTCATAGTCTCCCATTTCACAAAAGAACTACTACTATCAAAAGACTCAAAAGACTATTTGGTAACTCCCACCCATATTTCTTACTGGAATATTGCTAATAATGGTAATTTTATTTATTTCATTTCCCCATTCTTAAGATAATTTGCTTATTTTATCTACAGATGTTATTAATAGCTATTATTTTATCTATTAATGTTTTGTTTTTAAACTGCTTTCTTAGGACTAAGGTATTGTTAAAAAAAAGAGAAACGTTTTTATGTGAATACAGAGAATGTATAAAGCAATTTCCCAGTTATTGCATGCAGCCCAATGTTTTCTGAAATAGAACTGAAATGGATTTGATGAAAAGAATGAATTATTCAAAAGGACAAGTCCAAAATTATCAAGCTCAAATGCAGCTGCATTGTTTTAACATTTTCCTGACACATTCTACTTTCATTGAAACATTCCTTTGGAATAAAAAAACAAGTTAACATCCACAAGAGGGAACTCCACTCAGACCAATTGTCAGCAACATCAGGTTAGGCACCTACCACATTGCAAGACATTTAACCACTTTATTAACTCCTCTGGTCAGCAACACCATCCATCACATCATTTTTCAAAAGGCAACGGGACTTTCTTAATTTTTTTCTTGAAAACATTTTGCTTCTCATATAAAAGCTTCCCCACTTCTGACTGAATTAGTTTTTCAGGAAATAACCAAGAAAGTCTGGTTGCTTTTCGAAAAGCATCTTTGGGACAAACCTGACCTGGATGATTGAGAATTTCCATAGACAAAACAAGCCACGGTGGTACAATGATTAGAATGCAGTACTGCAGGCTATTATTCTGCTGACTGCCAGCTGTGTACAATTTTGGCAATTCAGTTCTCACCATCTGACTCAGCCTTCTATCCTTCCAAGGTGGGTAAAACGAGGACCCAGATTTTGGGGGAAATATGCTGGCTTTGTAAACCGCTTAGAGAGGGCTGTAAAACACTGTGAAGCAGTATATAAGTCTAAGTGCTATTGCTAAAGTTTCATAATTTTGAAACCTATTTTTCCATTTCAAATAGAAGAGAACACTTACAAAACATGGGGGCATGTTGTATTGATGTGCTAAAGTGTAGTGTCATGGATCTTTTTGACGGCTCTATAAATTTCTATAAATGTATAGTGTCATGGTAGCATAGTGGTTAGAATGCAGTATTGCAGGCTAAGTCTACTCACTGCCAGTTTAGTTCTGACTGGCTCAAGATTAACTCAGTCTTCCATCCTTCCGAGGTTGGTAAAATGAGGACCCATGTTGGTGCAATATGCTGACTCTGTAAACCGAGAGAGAGCTATGAAGCAATATATAAGTCTAAGCGCTATTGCTTTTGCCTATTAGGTCTGCAATTGATATGGGCAACTCTCCCAGTTACTATGAGTGGACAGAAACCTTAGAAAGGGGTGAGAATGGAAAAGTTGTCCTTTCTTTCTACTTTCCAGGACTCTGGATAGTTTGGGTCTTCTGATGTCAGAGGATTGTGACAAAATGCTCTGTTATTATTGAACTTTAAAGAGTATTCATAATTTAGCGTTATGCTAGGAGTGAATACAATATTAGAAAAATACCACATTAAGATAAAAGATCACTAATGTTAAAAGAGAACTGAAGATTCTACATATCTAAGGCTTTCAGAGTGAAGAGCTAATTGCAAATTATTTAAAATAAATATATGATAAATATATGATTGCAAATAAATATAAAGTTCTCTTATATGTATGCATATGCACCACAGTGGTGGAATGGTTAGAGTACAGTACTGCAGGCTACTTCTGCTGACTGCCAGCAGCCTGCAATTTGGCAATTCAAATCTCACCAGGCTCAAGGTTGACTCATCCTTCCATCCTTCCAAGGTTGGTAAAATGAGGAGTCAGATTTTGGGGGCAATATGCTGACTCTGTAAACCACTTAGACAGGGCTGTAAAGCATATATATAAGTCTAAGTGCTACTGCTATATATTTTTATGGAAATAAAAAATTGTTTTAGTCCCTTATGTTTTATCCTTATTTTCATCTTAGGGGAAAACTATAGTTTTTCTTAAAATATAGCTGCCAGATCCTTACACTATCTTTGGATACTTTTAACATTTTCTAAGGCCAATTTAATCCATCATAGTCAAAATATCCATTCATTCAACAATGAGTTCAGTACAACAGTGCAATAAAATTGGTCATAATTAAAACAAGCTAAGGGTAAGTCTTGACAACTATTTCTTTTTCATCAAAATACAGAACTATGAAACTGAAAAGAAATGTATGTTATTTTAATATGCCAGTTGTAGAGAAGGTCTGAAGAAATACTAGATGCAAGTAATACTAGATGCAAGTGCCAGTGGAGATGTCTGTCTGCTTGCTTTTCTGACTTGCAGATTTTATGTGGAAATAAATCCCAGTAGTTTCTTTGGAACTCCTTCCTACACAACCACGCACAGAGTTACTCTATGTAACATAGGCAACTAATTCTCCCTGAGTTTCAAAGGTGATTGTGCTGGGATTGCTTTTCGCTGTCTTTTATGATATTCTCTACATGACACAATGCAAAATCTTTCTTTCACTCTGACTAGCTCATTTGGGAGTGCTTTTGTTCCTTTCATTCAACACCTGGCTTACAAAATACTGTAGAAAATGTACATTTTTTAGTTTCCTGTGTAAGTGCTGGGGAAGGGAGCTATAAAAAAGCTGAATGCCAAGAGCATGGGGATGATCAAGACATACCATTCAGCAACTTGGTGACCTACTTTTGTATTAGGGTAATTACATTTTTGAAGTCACCATTTTGTTTGAAAAGCTACACTTGCAGGATGTCAGCAAATGCACAGCTGATCAGCTAAGAAGTTTCTGAATGTCTTCAAAGATTAGCAGAAAAATGTAAGAGACTCTGACCACAATAGTAAAAAATCAAAACTAAGAAGAAGAGAAAGGGGAGTGATACAAGTAAGTCAAAGAAAATATAGCTGGCTAAGAAGAGAATATGTATGTCAAATAAAAGTACTCAGAATGGATAAATAAAATAATGACATGGAATAGCTGAAGCAATAATAACAATGATAGTGGTGCAGTAACAATATGATAATAATAGTAATAAATAAAACAAGGTAGTACCAATAGTAATAGGCACCTTGGATGCAGTCATAAAACTAGAGCACCACTTAAACACTATCAGCATGAAGAAAACCACCATAAAACAATTACAAAAGGCAGCTGTACTTAGAAGAGCTTACATCCTCCAATGATACCTTTAACATAATCAAACATCCACAACTGTCTCTCCCAGGACCCTGGGAAGGATTTGATAGATAGACAAACATGCCAAATCTAGTCTGATATCCGGCTGCTTGTGTGATGAACTATGGAATAAGCTAAAAGTTGTTAAAATTTTTGAAAGCAGTGTTTAATATAACACAAGAGTTTAGTGGGGTTCAGTTTTAGAGTCTATCGCTTTCTGGGGTCATCAGTGACAAAAAGTAGGTTAGTGTCTTAGGGCTAGGGTTAGGGTTAGGGTGCATTCTGTGATTTTGATTCAATGCCATGCTTCAGTTCAGTCTACCTGTGTGTACAGTGTGCTGTTGTGAACACAAAACGACATTATAATGCAACAATAATGGTGAAAACTGCAATGTTAATATGATTGATTTATTTATGTGGTAGAATCTCCAGCTAGAGTGTGGGGGGGTGTATAGAAGGGGCAGAGCAGAAAGCAGCACAAACCTTATCTCCTACAGAGTCCCTGAAGGCTTATCTGATCGTTCCTAAGAGAATGCAGTCAGTCTGGTGAGATTCTTGTAAATAGGCATTGCATCAAAGAAATAACTTTGATTAACTCTGAGTATGGGCCTGACAATCAATTAGCTACTGTTTGGTGGAAGAGAAAGCTGTTCTATACAGGAAGCATGTTCTTAAAATGTCAAACAGCTCTTTGAATTATCTTCTTGAGCTTCTGTTTTGTTGTTTTGCTAAGTGTCCTGCAGGGGGGAAAAAAATCTCAAAAAATTATGGCAATTTATGCAAGAAAGTTTGCTTCTGAAATTTCTTTCAAAGAAGGAGCAAATCTTAATGAATTTATCACATGTGGATGGAGTATGTTATGAGAGAGAGAATGAACATCCTGTCTTTTGTTGTCCAATCACCTTTCCAGTAGTCTGCAACTTTGCTTCCCATGCCTCATTTCAAAGTAAGATATAATGAATTTCTCTTATATAGTTTTTCAAATTGGGAAGTATGGCTGTTAGAAAAAGTTAAAAACAATGGAAAGACACATAAACAAAAACAGTTGCAGTTATGCTGTCCATCATTTCAACAATACAATAAAAATGCCAAGGCTATATATATATATGAATATTTGTTAAGATTTCAGCATATCTTTTGTTTTGCCTCAATATATTGATCCCCAATTCTTTTTCTCATTCTGAAGATGAAACTCAAATACTTTGGCCACCTCATGAGAAGGAAGGACTCACTGGAGAAGAGCCTAATGCTGGG
>JANHGC010003432.1:11894-24299 GCA_027560395.1 Boaedon fuliginosus
GGTTCAATTTTAGCCTGAAAGACCTTTAACACTGGGGTTAATGAAGATGGGGTTTTATCTGAAATAAGTTTGTGTAAATGAACCATCTGAGCCAAGGCCTTTTGAGCTCCGGCTTTCGTCTGCTTATTCCATTTACCATTTGTCTGGAATACTAGCCCTAAATAGGTGAAAGATTGGACTTGTTGTATACTTCTGCCATTTAAGACCCAACTCCTCTTTTTTTGTTGCCTACTAAATATCATTACTTTTGATTTCTCAGCATTAATTGTCAGACAATTTTTTGCACAATATGTTGCCAATTTCCTAAGTGACCTTCGCAGTCCCACCTGTGAGGCCGACAGCAGAATTATATCATCGGCAACATTCTGATAGTTTATCCATATATTTACACACTGCTTGAGTTTTAGAACTCCCTAGTGCCAAACTTCTATTATTACGTAAAAAAAACCACCTATCAATGGTAGAGGGTACCACTGTCCTAAAACTCTTTAGAATAGGATGCAGGATATGATATAGTTTTCCATATATAATTAATAAGAGAATTAATATAAGAACACAATATAATTTGTATCGCTTTCTCTATGTTCCAACATATTACACAAAAAGCTAAATAAAGTAATAGCATAAATTGACTTCATAAAGTCAGATACTATCAATATAACCTTTTTCTTCTTTTATTAAGCATTTGATGATGCCTTTGCTGAATTCCAAAGATTAAAGTAAGTATATAGTTTAAGTAAAATAAATTCTTATGTTTTAATTAGGCCTACCATATCTGGACTGCAAACCTTTAACAATGTATATAGGTTTTCCGTATCTTTGTTTTCATCTAGAAATAATCCAAATGACTGCAATCCAGACCTGGTAACCCTAAAACCTCTTACTTTCTAGCTTAACTATCAATTTGTTAAACTTTGTTCTACTGGTAGGTCACTTTCAATATTTTTGGAATTTAAACACTGCCTGCTTTAATTGAAGTACAATAGATAAGTTCAAAACATAGTGGGAATTTATCTTTTCTCCTTTTTCCAAATAGTAGTTCACCTACTATTTGCTACTGAATAGATAGTTGAAGAGAAATCTACATCCAGAACAAATGGAAGATGACTTTTCCCTCCAGTAATCCAGCATATGACAAAAAAAAATAAAATTCTCTCTTTATCTAGTCATTATCATTATATATTCAAAAGATGAAAATCTAGTGCTTTGTTTATTGAAAATAGTTTCATCATTATTTTGAAGGCTGATGCTGAAATATCATAGAAAAAACTATTAACAAAGTTACAGAATTATTTTCTTCAGCTGTTAAGAGTTGCACATAGTATAGCTTTTCCATCATTGTCCCTTACTATAAAGCTGAGATTTCTTTCTGCCTCTCTCCATTACAGAACAGCTGCCGTTGCAGAAAAAAGTAAGTAAATTCTCTTTATTTGATGCCCGTTTTGTCAATAACAGTTGCATCATAGGAATCTTTTTTTTGTGTGTAAAATTTATTATTTTAATCAGTCCACTCAAACTTTTACAAATATATAAGTTGACTCATAAAGAGACGGTGTAGAAAGGTGATGCAAACAAGCTTAAAATAATCTAATGGCCTTAGTGCAATATTGTTTAATCAACTTCAACAACCCCCAAATTTCCCCCCGATTAACAATATGGAATCATGTGATTTGCACTTGTTGTTAACCTTGAGTGTCTATTATCGGTTATTATTCCTGACCACTTCATGAGATAGACAACATGTGACTCATAACAGCAATTTTATCACAATTATTATGTTTAGGCAGAATAGGGCAGGAATACTAGGAGCCACTATCTGACTGTATAAAGCACTGGCAGCTTGTAGAAAAATAAGACACTATTCTTCTATCTGCCAGACAGAACAGTTATTCGAGGGAAAATAAAACTATAGACCCAGATTAACTTGCAAGAAATGTTACATTTTTATTTTTTTTATTTATTTTTTGCAGATCGTGCTCGGGTACTTGGCGGTCTGCCAGATGTTGTCACTATTCAGGAAGGCAAGGTATAAAAAAGTAGCTTAAATATGTAAAAGAGGCAATTCTACAGCTTTTTTTTTTCTCAAAGAAGAGCAGGTTCCCAATTTTCCAAAAGCCCTGACTTTGATAAAGAAATAGATTTCCTATTTATCTTTTATATGGAGAACATAATTTTAGTTTGTTCGGTAGCCAGCTTCACGTATTTAGGGCACTTCTACTTCTTAAAGAGAATACGAAAGAGTGAAGAGGGAGAGAAACTAACTTCAGATCATAATCCAGCAGAGAGGATTATGGCCTGGCATTTGCTGCTAATCTCATTGATTTTCAGAAATCTTTGGTCTATTGTAATTTAGTTCAATATAAATGAATTATTTTCTAATGATGCTTCATAAAAAAGTATGTGCTGGTACAAGATACCACACAAAATCTCAAGTGGTTTTCGTTTAGTGATTGAAATTGGTTCTAGTCAGATGGTTGTTAAGCAAACTACATGTGAGACAGAGAGATCACTGCAAAGATCACTGCCCTTTTATTCAGATAAAATTCCATTCTACAATGTCCTGTGTCTGACCCTTTTTCCTCCCCCCTTTATTTTGGTTCCCTTGCAGGATAGAAAGATTGCCTAAAATTTCTTCAGCTGTTTTTCTCTGCAACACAGAGCTTCCCTAAAAATTGCTAAACACACTTTAATAATCTCAGTTCTATGAGCTTAATTAGCTGCTACCAAGGCCTGGCATTTGCTGCCTGAAGTTGACCAGATTTTAATTAGTTTCACACTGAAGGCTTTTGTTGTCATAAATGCCTTCATTGGTTGACAAGTTATTTTTTCATCACCGTAGTAATTGCAAAAGGTCACTATCTGAGGCAGTCAATAAGAACTACTTATAATCTGAACTTTTTTCCCCTCAGTCAGCCAGAAATATATAACTTCATAAATAATTTAAAAATATTGTTCATTATCTGAGTTTCACTAATGAATGAAGTTCAAAATACAGGTCTTGAATTTTTTTAAAAATAAAAAACAGTCATAGATTATTAAACAGAGATCAATAATCATGACATGTAATCCTTCTAGCTTTTCATCTTTTTTTCTTTTTATATTAATAACTCTTTTCTTACATAAAGGAGTGGGTGTAAATAAAACTTCTCAACTTAAATGCCTTTAAACATTGAACTCCTCTGGAGTTTAAACTCATAATGTCCATGTCTGTTGAGATTTTCCTCTTCCCATTAATAGAGATGTCAATCTAGTATATTCAATTAAACCTACAATTATCTAACAAAAAAAATCAGAAACTGGAACAGAATGGGGAGGCAATTTATATTTTGTTGTCCAGTTTAGTCATCATGCTATTTATATTTCAGAAGAGTTTAGAATGCTTCTAATGTTATTTAGATGTTAAACATCAGATATGTGAGAATCTAGACAATACTATATTAACTAACAGTAGTCTTTAGCTTTTAGATTCTGACCTGGCTCAAAATTATTTTCAGTAATGTATTTTGAAAATTAATTACCTAAGCCTCAATATATTTGTCACAGACATATTTTCTCATAAAACCTTCTAGGATCAATGTGGTTTAAAAAATATATATAATTTCAAATTAATAGTAAACCTATGAAGCGTATAGTTATTATCACACTCTAGAAAAAGTTGTTTTATGTAGTTTAAACATATTATTTAAATTGAAAACCTGTTTTGCAATCAGTTCATTATTGTCAATGTAATTTTTTGAGCTGGTTGCCTATTAACAGACTAATTATCCAAGTATTTCCAGTGTTTACATTTATGATTAAAAAAGTATATAGTTTCTGATTATCTCAAGGAAGAGGACACAAAAAGTTTCTAGTACAGCAGTAATAGTGGAAAGGAAGAGGAGGAGGAGGGAGGTGGAGATAATAATAGAAGTATAGTAATGATAGTGTTTGTTGAGTTCTTAATATTTATTTATATTTGCATCCTTTGTATGTTTCCTGCAGGCACTTAATCTTACATGTAGTGTCTGGGGAAATCCTGTCCCTGAGATTTCATGGCTGAAGAATGAAAAACTCCTGAAAGCAGATGACAATATCATCTTGAAATATGAATCAGGAAAACAAGCCTGTTTCACTATTACAGCTGTCAGTACGATTGATTCGGGCAGATATAGCCTTGTAGTAAAAAACCAGTATGGTACAGAGACAAGTGATTTCACTGTCAGCGTGTTCATACCTGAGGAAGGGGTTGAAATCCCACAGCCGGAATATGGCAAAAGAGATAAGAAAAAGAAAGCATGAAGCATAACTTAAGGGCACATGTTTCTCCCTCCCTTAATAATGTTTGTGTAAACTACAGGTAGTACTTGACTTACAATCATAGTTGGGACCAGAATTTCTGTTGCTAAGCAATATGGTCATTAAATGAGACATCACATGACCAGACCCAATTTTACAACCATTTTTAACATGGTCATTAAATGCATCACAAGATCAAGTGAGCCATGTGTTTTTTTAAGCAAATCTGGTTTCCCCAATTGACATTGCTTGTTGAAAGCTGGCTGGAAAGGTTGCAAATTATAATCATGTGACTGTGAGACACTGCAATGCAAACTGTTGATTGTATGGGTGATGTGACAGTCGCAACTTTGAAGACAGTTGTAAGTCACTTTCTCTGAGGCCCATCATAACTTCAAGCCATAGTTAAACAAATAGCTGTAAATTGAGAACTACCTGTGTTTTACCTGTATATGTTGCATCTAGATTCTTCCATTAATTTCATTTGAGACATTAAAACTTGAACTATATTAGACAAAAGTATTTGTACAACTCTTCCACCATCTTCCCATTATGACCATTCAAAAGCTTAATTATTTTCCTCTTACCACTCCATAATAAGGCAAAAATCATCAGTGAGTGCATGTGACAGATAGTCTGGATATTCTCCGCTGTCCAGGTGTTTATGAGTAAAAAGTATACTACATATAAATCTACAAGGAAATGAAAGGATAAGTATGGTTTACTGTAGTGATATTCTAGTAATTCAGAATCTAGAAATTGTTATACTGGTAATCTCTGAATTTACTATAGCACAATAGTAGAAAATGAATATTAATTATATTAATACTGTTGTCAGTAGAAACTTCAGTTCTGGATACTCGTTATTCACAAATAAATATAGGAAACATATTTCTTTCACCATGTGGGTGTCAGCTTGTCTTTATTATTTGGTCATCTCCTGATACTTTACTATTCATTTAAGATCAGTGTTCTTCTGAGTTTATTTTGCTTGTGATAACCATTTTTTCCAGTCTTCACTATAGCAATTATAAAGGAAATTCTGATATTTTATTTTTCTAACTTCTGGTTCTTTGCTACTATACATCTATTTAAACATTCCAAGGACTTTAAGTTTGTTAATATTTTTAAGTGGAACAGAAAGCTTTTAGGTATTCTTGTCAAGTGACAAAAATGCAACAATTTCTCATTCTTTACTGAGGGGGAAAAAGTAAATTTAACTGATTATCCATTTCTCTGACCAGAATGCATGTATTTTTATTGCCAGTGGTTGCAAAGATGCAGTGATTTTCTCTTCTCTGGAAGAAAAAATAACATTATCAGATTCTGTTGCAAAAACGTGGATCATTAGTATATTGCAAAGAAAACTATTTGCTATATTCCAGCAATCATTTAGCCAGAAAATAACTTTCTTTATATGTGTATAGATAATCCTCACTTACCAACCATAATTGGGACTGGGAACTTCGTCACTAAGTTATAAAGTATAATGTAGCTGTACTGACTTAAGCAGGTCTGGCAGTTCCAGTTACTATTGTTAGGCAAATGTTGTATGATTTGAATCCAATCTCCTGTGGGCTTCCCCACTGATTTTGTCAGAAGCCAGCAGTAAAAATCACAAATTGACTACAGACACTGCAATATTGTAACTGTGAGCAAGTTGCCAAATGTCTGACTTGCAATCATGACTGCAGGACCCTGTGATGGCCACAACTCTGAGGATCCATCCTAAGTTCCCCTCGTTCAGTACTGTCATAATCTCAAATGGTTGCTTGATGATTGAATGTTACACATATATATGAGTGTGGGTGTTGAGTAGAGCTTTGTATGCATGTAAATTTATTACGTGCATGTCAGTATGTG
Organism: Boaedon fuliginosus; assembly: GCA_027560395.1. Lineage (NCBI taxonomy): Eukaryota > Metazoa > Chordata > Lepidosauria > Squamata > Lamprophiidae > Boaedon > Boaedon fuliginosus. Next base: position 18,033 of record JANHGC010003432.1, read on the forward strand.
TGAATTGTGAAGAATGTTCTCTCTGTCATTCTGAATGCAAACACGAAGATATATCTCTGAATGGAATTAATAGAACCACTGAATTATTATACATCCTTCGCAGTGAGATGGGTGGCAAACAAATTTAACAAATTATTAAATAAATAAAGTGGATCTTATGATCTGAATTCCATTATTATTTGCTTAACAAAAGTGCAAGGACTAACATAATGATTAAGTAAATATCTAACTTCCTGTTGAATCCAAACTACTAGAGTTTTATTATTTGTTTACTTATTTTTGTATTCTGTTCTAACTGGAGCATTTATCAGCATAATAAGTGTTAGCTAAATCATTTCAGTGATTTTTTTTTTGTTAGCACAAAATTTAAGGAATGTAATATTTGCAATTCACCACCTGAAGTGCATATTTAAAAAGCCAAACATTTTGATTCCTTCTGATTTATTTGCATACTACCCTGGTCTTCCTTCACTTAGTCCCCTCCAGTGGATGTAGATTGCTATGGTCAACAACACAAGTTGATTGGAGTTGGAAGGAATATTTAGTCTATAGTCTAGACTGGGAATTGAACAAACATCCCAGAAAAAAGTCAAAATAAAGTAAAAAAGTAAAAACACCACTGCTACCCCAACTCTGATACTGTTTCCAAAACAACCCTATATGGATGTATCCATGAATATACTGGACCTCATATTCAACTCAGTAGAGAAGTTAATTCAGAAGTATTTATTGGAAGTTATTAAGTGGAAGATACTTTTAAATAGGTTTGACAAATTTGTGAAAATTGGTTGTTTCAAGTTAGTTGGACAAAATTATCTCCAATTAGCACTGGGCATCCAGGAAATACTTTATTATCACATGAACATAACATTTGATTTGTTTTTATCCCACCTTTATTATTTTTCATAAATAACTCAAGGCAACGAACATACCTGATGCTTCTTCTTCCTCCTATTTTCCTCACAACAACAACCCTGTGAAGTGGATTGACTGAGTTACTAACCCAAAGTCACCGCTGGCTTTCAGCACTAGAACATGTCTTTCAGTGTCTAACTTGGTGTCTTAACCACTAGTCCAACAACAGATAACAACTTTAATTCAATAACAAACCACTTAAACTAAGGTTACATGACAGTGTCTTGAACTTCTTACTGCAAAAGGGTAGTAACAGCATCACTTGGGTCACGGAGGGGTGGAAATATAGAATTTTATATTGTCAGCATACTGCAGATACCTCAATCCATGGTGATGGATGATCTCACCTGGTGGCTTCATGTAGATATTAAAAAGTAGTGAAGAGAATACCAAGCCCCATGGCATGCCACAAAATAGTGGCTGATGGTTAGACTTTTCCCTCCCCATTAATATTGGGACCAGCTATAGAGAAAAGAAGCTGACCCAGCGAAAAACCATGCTGCCCAGCCCCAATTTCCATAGCTGGTCCAAAGGATACCATGGTTGATGGTAAGGAAGACTGCTGAGAGGTCAATGAGAATGGGAATGGTTGCACTATCTCCATGCCGCACTTGCCAGAGATTGTCAACAAGTGCAACCAATACCTCTATGACCTCTTTCAGCTGAACTTATGAAAGGCTAGCTTTATGAATGGCAGCGTGCAGGGGGAGGGAAAGCTTGGAACTGGCAATAAAGTACCCAGGAAATAATATATGCTTGATTTCTGCAGAACTTCTAGTTTCAACAGCAGCACATTCCTTACCAGCCAAGACACAGTTGAACTTGAGCTGGAAATAAATGGGGTCAGTGATAGTATTAGACTGTAGGGCTGATCACCAAAACCATATGTGGAACTGTCTACAATATGATGCAAATCCTCATATACTGCCTATTCTTTTAAAAGGATGCTGCACATACAGTAAGACAGAAAACAGCAAGAAACTAGAGGTTTTGAGGCAAAATATATGCATCTGCATATACAACATGTTTGCACAAACACTCAAACAGTACTAACAAGTTAGTTAGCAGATTTCACCAGTGCAGAATACTGTTACAAGCATTATGGCTGTTGTTTTTTATTGAATGTCAAGGATGTAATAATACTAAAAAAATACTAACACATGTCAAGTTGTGTACCACAGTGTATTTTCATTTTTCGAAAAGTATATTGAAATAGAGAACACATCTAATCCCTATTCTTTCGGTTCTCCTAAAACAGAAGGTACATGTATTAAAATTTCATGTGTTAAAGCTAAAACCCTGGAAAATTGCATAAATTGTAGCTTTAAATATCCAGCTTTGGCATATACGTGATTTTAATCTGCATTTGGTGTTCAGCCATTGAAGAGGGACTCTTTCAAAAGAGTTTTCTAAATATATGAGAGCTACAAATTTATGCAATAATATGTGAAGTGCTTTACTGGCATCAGACCCAGATCCATAAAAAAGGCACCATGGCAGGAGTTCAGTCAATCAGACTCAGAACTGGTATCTTTTTGTGTATTATGTCAATAAACAATGACTGCATCTAAGAGGCTAAATGCTTTATTCATAATGCATACTTATATTTACTGCAATATTTGTAATTGGAGTATCTGGAATGACAGGAATCAGAGACAGAAATATTCCCTACCATTCTTTCTCCTTTACAATCACTAGGGCGCAAGCAAGAGTTCTCTTACTTTGGGAACTCTCTGTGGTTTTAAACTACTGTACTCTGTTTTCTGGCCATAAACATGAATATCATCTGATGAATAGTGCTTTGGAAGCTTTCTCAAAATGGCTCAAGCAAGCAGTTTTCCTTAAGTCACCCCATTTTTTCAAAAGATCAGTAATATGAACAGCCTGTTAGTAGATACTTTGATGAGGGAAAAATATTTCATGATTTAAAATATTATGAATCCATTTGAAATGAATACAATATATGAGTGATAATTTACAACTTACGTTACTGTTCACACAAGAAGCCTACAGAGTTGGTCACTGCTACTATACCTACACACCAATCACTGAACTATATCTGACTTGCTCCTTTCACTTTCATAATCATGAGTCATGTTGCTCTTCAGAGTAATTTTGTCTCCTTAAAATCTGTTTGGCCATCTGTAAAAGCAGCTAATATATTGAAAACATCTCTGAAACATGTATTGCATCAGGATATTGAGATTTTCTCAGATCAGATGAAGTCCCTATAACATGTATTATATGTAGTCTATTGAAGAAGATGGTGTCTATCATTCTATGATATCATTAAACAATTAATATATGGAATATACATTCTGCTAGAACATCTCACTTTACCTAAAAAGGAAGCCCAAATGATAAAATCTCCAGCTCAACCTTTTACCAGCTTCTAGGTTTTCTATAAGAGGGTGTGATGGTTCAACAGTTAAGTTCAAAAGTTGACTGAGCTTGTCAGCTGGAAAGCTCACAGCCCGGATTTGAGACCCAAGTGCTGTGTGACTGAGTGAGCAGCCATCCTTGCCCCAGCTCCTGCCCACCTAGCAGTTTGAAAGCATGCAAATGTGACTAGATAAATAGGTACCACTTTGGTGAGAAAATAACAATGTTCCATACGCCTAGGGCTATAGTCATGCTGACCACATGACCACGGAAATGTCTTTGGACAACGCTGACTCCCTCGGCTAAGAAATAAGGATAGCACCGCCCCCTAGAGCCAGACACAACTTGACAGGAGAAACCTTTACCTTTAGGTTTTCCATGGAAATACATGTATTTCACTAGAAATTTTTAAAACCAGCATAGTTTTGATTTGCACTTCTCAAGATGAATGAATCAAAGGCATATGTGGTCCTAGGAATGTTTAGCTTCTTTCAACCCAATTAAAATTCTGATTACTTTTTGAATGTACAAGCAGAATAGAAACTAAAGTCCATTTAAATAACCACCCCCTCTCTCCTGATGTTAGTATGGGTGTAACAATGCAAATATTATTAATATGCATTACATTACTTGATCTGTTCTAGTGCTATGAAGCCAGCTTGTACATCAAGATGTTGCAAGCTGTGTATGCAAAATTATGTTTTTATCTTTTTATATACACAGATGGATATTGTTTTATGGCAAGATATATAATTCATCTCTAGTTAAGATTCGTAATAGGTATTTTGTCTTAATTCCTGTACCTACTTGACAATATCAATACTAAGATAGTGTAGTAAGCCCCATCTCCTAGAGAAATAACTATTTTGGGGGATATTAAAAGAGGTAGAATATTATATTCTCCCAAAGGACAAAAGGAAAAACATGTTCTTAGAGGCAGAAAGCAGCCTCCAGTCTTTCTTAATAGCCTACAGGAGGTGCCTATTAAAAAATCCTGAGCCAAGCCTATTCCCAAACAATATACCTTTACCCCCAGTGATGAGATTTAAATTTATATTCTTCTGCCACCCATATTCTAAGGACCGGACATGACTTTTAGGACATAATAGGATTAACCCACACCATTAGAATAGCAAAAGACATCAGGCTCACTACATTGCACAATCCCTGCAGCATTTCATAAACTGTATAAAAATCCTTGCAGTCATCAAGCTAATTGGTCAGCTGTTCCAGAACTGCATGCTGTGGTTCTGTTCATCACTAAACTTTCTTTCCAATCAGCCTCCATTTTATTTCCAGCACCTTTCTCCCAGCTTGGAACAGAATCAGATGGATTTTTCCTCCTACAATTGTTAGGCAGAACAGTTTACTTGCACTACACCACGGTGTTAAATAACACAAGAGAATCTTCCTTTAGTTTATTTATAAAGCAAGGTTCTCTTCCCTGTTTAAATAGACTGAGTACACAGCAATTAAACGTAGTTTTGGATCACTGCATGACATTTCGGACACCGAACAGCATGAAAATATCATTTATTATCACCTCAATGCTTTATGGCATGTTTCCTTTTATAGTTTCCTTATTTAAGAATTTTAAAATTGCTTCTGCAGGGAAATCAGAATACAGAAAGAGTAAGGGGCTTTAGGAATTCTGAAACTGTTGCTCCCAATACCTTTGAAAGTTGGCATGAAACTGCAATCAATAGTGAGCATAGAAAAATAATTGGAAAGGCTCATGACCAGAGGATCATCAGGCTGCAATAGAACAATGAATGATATATACTGGGAGGGTTTATTCCTACAGAAATCTGTTTTTAAAAACCTCTTGTGGTTCAGCTACTTTTGATTTCTTGTATGAACATTATGTTGGCAGGATTATCTGTCATCAATACAGTAATTGCTTTTTTGAGTTCTTGTAAATTTATTTTCACAGTAACAATACAGTATCTAGTTGGTTCATCTTCTACTGTCCTCTTTTTTGCTGTTATTTTTTTCTGTCATCTTCACATTGTTTGCAAAATTTTCAGAAGCTTTAGCTTTTATATTATTATTCCCTCTGTCCCAGTAAGCAGTTTGGGTTTGTTTCATCTGGTGTTAAAGTATTTGTTCTTCTCATGGTCTAAGGTATTCTCAACAATGTTCTCCAATAGCACAATTCATTTTTTAGCCAACTTTCAGTCATATTCCTATTGGGAAAACCAAATTTCTATGCATGTGTTATGTTCCTTAATATAATCCGTTATCTGGGGAAATGCTTAATTCCTCCCCTCTATTTTGACCTCAGCCCGTATCACTTCACTAGTGTGCAACTGGTAATGAGGCAAAACAATCTCTCAGAGCTGACTGTAAGGAGATACTGTAATTGTATGATATAGAATACTCTTTTCTGTTTAGCATGTGCCCAATTTAATCAGAAGGACTATGGTGGAATGAACAGACTCTCTGTCAAGACAGCATAGGTATCTCTGATGATGAAGTTTCTCCTTGAGGCAGATTGCACCACAATCTTGTACAGTAAGCACATTTCAATATCAGACCCTGAGGACCTTATACACAAGGAATTTTGATGTATGACAGAGAACCACAGTTTTGGAAAAACAAAGTCCAGTTGCCTTGAGAAAAAGCACCTTTGGGGCAATCATGACCTGGATGGTTGAGAATCCCCAATAGGCAGAGGTCTATTTGTAACCCAGCAGGAATGTTCATTTACATGTAATGTTTGTAACGATATATTCGAGCGGAAGGCATCCTTGAACTCATGCCAAGCTCGGCGCCACCCACCAACCCTCTATAATCAAGAGATCATGACTCAAAGGAAGCTTTCTCGAGAAAGGAAAAAGGAAGCTCCTCCCCCTGGCCGCTGTCACACCCACTCATTACACCGTGTCGCCAGACGTCGCCTCAAAGTGCAACGGTGGGTTGGGCGAGTAACGTGGCCTTCCCCCCCCATCACGTGTGATTCGCCGCCCC
>JANHGC010003432.1:24399-35340 GCA_027560395.1 Boaedon fuliginosus
CCCCCCCGCCGCTCCGGGGTCCTGTCCTCTCCCGTCCTCCATCCATCATTGCTCTTCCTTATCGGCTGCCTCTTGGTCCCTTTCCTGTGCTAGCATTGCTCTGAGCCTGGGTAGCTCACCCAGACGACCGAGAAGCCCTCATTCAGATATGTTTGGGTTGCTTCGGTCCTTTGCGTGTCTCCTTGCCCGGGAGAAGTCATCCCGGCAAGTCTCCCGAGCCCCTTCCGCCGCCACAACACCCCCCTCCCCAGGCCGAGCGCTGGTTTTTCAAAGCCCAAGCGGAGGGAGAAGGCTCGGGTGGGATTTTTTCCTATGGGAATGGGGAGGGGAATGCTCCTCCCATGAGCACGGATGATGTTACCTAGTTTGGGTAATGAAACGTCTGCAAGAAAACAAGCTCGGAGAGCACTAAGGAGCTCTTTTGTCAATCCTAAACTACAAATATTCTCCCTTATTGATTCTCCCTCTCCATAAGCCAACTGGGAAAACTGGTACTTCTTAAGTGCCTAACTCCCAGTGCGGCATCATCATAACCAGAATAATAATAATGGAGAAGGGGAGGTAGAAGATCAGTTGAAATGGTTCAAAATGGTTGAACTGCAGTTTTAAAACGAACAGGAGGATGCTTTGGGCGTATGACTGAGACATCTCACCTGTTTTTTTACAGTATACAGCACTTACTATAATTAGTTCCTTATTGTCACCAGAGTATGATTATCTTGCTATTGCTAAAATTGCTATTAAAGTTAAAAAGAACTTTGGCTTTTCTATTTGAAGCAACCTTTGGTGTGACCTTGGTTTCAAACAGGATTAAGTCCCTCAGTATAATGATTACAATTTGAGGGTTTGTTACTTTTGCTTTCATTGTTGTCATTCTGGTTTTGCCCATCTAGTTGCTGCATAGCCCAGTCTTTCATTATAACAATGATAGTATAGCCTGTTGTGCTTGAGAACAGTTATATTTCATTGTGATAGTTGAGCTTAAAGTTCTCAGGTAAATTTGGAAATGTAGAAATAGGCAAATATCTAACTAGAAAGTTTTATAATACCAACCTGCTAAGGAGTTTATTGGATTGGAGTAGTTTTTGTAAGATATTTCTAGAACATTTAAGAAGCTTGCATTGGATTAATATAAAGTCTGAAAGTGGTAGACTACTACTTGAAATAGATCATAATGTCTACCTTCATTCAGCAAATGTATCCTATACTTGGGTCATATCTTTTTGGATACTTTTTCAAGCTTCATTCCAATTACCAAAAAATGTAAATGTTTGGCAAATTCAAGCATTAATGGTCTATAATTATATTTGTTGTCAAGAACCATAACTTTTCTTTGTAGAATTTCTCAGTATTTTTTTCACTAATACATTGTTAAATAAAACCTATTTTAGTACAGATTTTAAAAAATGAATTTCAGAGGGTTAGACCAGACTTTGTCAGGGAGCAGCATGGTTACCTAGAGGTGGAGCTCTCGCTTCACAATCAGGAGACTATCAGTTCAATTCTAGAGGGGCAGATCTGGGTGCAAAGAAAAAGTATCTGCTGCAAACTGTGTAGGAGTCAGGAAGGGCATCCAGCCAGTAAATGCTCAGATCCATTCAGTTACCTTGATTCCATCAGGGTGCAAGGGGATTACAGGGTCATTTTAAAAAAAAGACCAGATTTTCTCAACCTTGTTACCCTGGAGGAACCTTTGAAACAGTCTCAGGGTACTCCTGCATAAAAAAAAATTACCTTCAGTTCACACTGTTAATATGATTCGTAAACTGAATTGTGGCATATAAAAAATTTCCACCACTGCAGTTGCTAGCATTGAGCAAAATTAAAACACAATATTTTTCCATCACAATCTTGTGAATTGTTACCATTCATGAAAGTTGAGAAAGGCTGCTCTAATGTAAAGAAGGAATGTAACATGATTTACTACATTGTCAGCTATGATAAATTATATTCCTTTCATAATTTCAAACATTTTATAGTACTCTATTGGCACCCATTAACTGATTAATAGTGATCCCTATTCAGTGTATGATTAAAAATAAATAAATAAAAGCTTTTCCTGCTATTTTAAAATAAGAATTATTTATATCCATTTGGCATGAGATATAAAATCTTTTCCTTTCCAGTAAGGCTCAAATATTTTGTATTGCCTTTAGAGCTAGAAATACAGTAAGAATTCTATTACAGGTAGTGCTTGCTTAATAACCATTTGTTCAGTGATTCTTTGAAAGATATAGCAGCATTGAACAAATGATACTTCTGCCTTCAGCAGCTTCAGTCAGCTGCTGCTACCCTTCGGTCTGTACTTTAGCTTTGGTGGCATTGGGGCCTCCACTGAGGTGGGCTATCTCAATCCAGTGGAAAGCACCAGCCGCCTTCGCTGGCCTTGCTATGCGCAAATGACCTTTGCCTATATGAGGCAGCTGCTGGCCATGCCAACTCTACTCCCCAAGCTGAGCAAGTTTTCCAAGTTGTGTGCATCCTTGTGATACTTTGGAAGGTTTCTGAGAAGGCCTCATGTGATTTGGAGAACGCTGGGCATGGCCTTCTCGTGAGGTTTCAGAAGGTTTCAGAAGTTTTCCAAAGCATCACGAAAAGGGCACACTTGATTTGAAGAATGGTCTACATGGCTTGGGAAGAAAGCCTGGAATGGCCAGCAGCTGTGTTGCATGGAGCCAGGGCTGGGGTTCCTCAGCAGCAGTGGGAAGTGAAGGTCATTTGGGATGGCAGGGACAGTGGAGTGCAGGACAATGAGGATGGCTAGGGCTTTGCGCTGAGGTAGCTGGCTGCAGGACAGGTCTTGAGGTGGCACTCCTCAATGGACCAGTGGCAGTGGCACTGGGGCTGAAATAGAAAAGGGGTACCAGTGGCTGCTTAAGACTACTGAAGTATCTGGACCACTGCATTTACAGCATCTTTATCAAGGTTTGGGACTTGGAATAGACCAAACCAGGAATGTCTTGCATCAGAGTGAATCCTTGCCTAATACTTGGTGGGATTTGGTTAATAATAGCAAAGGGGCTGCTGAGATTTCTGTCACTAAGCAATGCAAACATATGATGTGCCTTACAACCATATTGCTTAGCAACAGAACTTCAGGTCCCAGTTACTGTCATAACCCAAGTACTACCTTATTTCAAATGGCCCAGATTTAATTTACGGATAAAAAAGCGACTATATTATTATTTTTAAAAACTGGGGGAAAAATAGTTTTTTCCTCTCTTTTATCGTGTCTTCATTTCTGTTTCTTGGCTTTTACTGTTTTGTTAATCTAGTTTTTGTGATAAATGAAATGAAACATAGTGATTCGATTGGCAACTGTTATTATTTGTATTGCTTTAATTATTTTTGGTATTGGTCACCAGCTCAAGGTTGATTCAGCCTTCCATCCTTCCATGGTCGGTAAAATGAGGACCCAGATTGTTGAGGGCAATATGCTGACTCTGTAAATTGCTTAGAGAGGGCTGTAAAGCACTGTGAAATGGTATGTAAGTCTTAAGTGCTACTGCTATTGCTAATGAAAGCCAGTTTAGTATAGTGGTTAACACATCATCTTAGAAATCAGGAGATTATGTGTTTCAGTTTCACTTTATGTACAAATCCAGTTTGATGATCTTGAGCCAGTCACTTTTTTTTTTCAATCGTAGGAAGGAGGCATTGGCAGACCACTTCAGAAAATCGAGATTATTTGGGAGAAAAAGTAGGGCAGCTACCAATACATGTGGCCGTATTTGTACATATAGTTGTAGACAATATAGTTGATTGGATATAGCAGCACATCAATATGCTTAGTTAGGTAAACATTTAATAAAGTAATACTGTGATATAATGAGGGCAGTGCTACCAAGACAGTGGCATGTTTGAGAGAATAGATAGGCAGTTCATGGACATAGATTCTCATTAGGGAATATTTTTGTGAGTTTAATCTTATAATGAACTTGCTTCCCAAAGCCTATGCTTGTTCCCAGTATCTTCCATCCAACTTTATGTACATTCCTTGACCTTGTTTTATGGCTGAGCAGGCAGAGTTCATGGTTTGTAAGTCCCTGTCTAGGTTATAAGGAATGAGGATGTTTTACTTTGTTTTGTTGCTCTATCACACATAACTAGTGGAGCAGAATAATTTATCAGATTTACATAAAATAGTAAAGATTTATTTATTTTTTTTAAAAAAAGAATAATAGATATGTTGTGAAAATATAGAACAACTTATCATGTACTTCAATATTGTATGTCTTAAAATGTTAACTAAAAAGAGATTTTTTTGGCCATGTTGTGATTTCCATTTGTTATTAGCTATCACTGAAATAAAGCTTTAAGAAAACCTTGGTGAGAGCAGAGTCTGGGGTTTGGGAGATGGATGCTGAGAGTCTGGATTCTGCATTTGGTGGGAGTGGAGTTGGAAGAGGGGGTTATTTGAGTGTTGGTGGTTGCATTTAGGATTGCATGGTGGCTGCAAAATCATCCCTATTGCAAAGAACAGCTGGTGAATTGTTGGAGGTTACTGGAAATAAGAGATGATGATGATGGAGAAGAGAAGAAGAGATTAATAAGAGAGCACTCTCCTCTAAGCTAGTGGTTCTCAACTTTTTCTTCCCTATGGACCTTTTAAATACCTTTTGTGGTTACGGATCACGAAGTCTTAACTCAAGATTTAAATCATAACTTTTCTTCAACCCCTCAGAGACCCCCTGTGATGGACATTGGGTCCATGGACCACAGGCTGAGAATAACCGTTCTCAGCAGACTACAAGAATGACAGCATGAGTGGAGTTGAGGACTTAGAAAAGGTTTCATTAAATCAGGATTGTGATGGGTCTGTACTGGAGGCTACATGTTAGATCTGATATAACTTAAAATAGAGTCAGTTTGGTCTAGTGATTAAGGCACCAGACTAGAAACCAGGAGACTGTGAGTTCTGATCCACCTTAAGCAAGAAAGCCAACTGAGTGACTTTGGGCCAGTCACTTTCTTAGCCACAGTATCAGAGTCAGGCTCAGATGAAAAGCCAGTCAGTCAATTCCTTTAGTGACCAAATGAATATTTAATATTAAATCCATTAGTCGATCCTTGCCTATAAAGATATACAATAGTGATTATACACCTGTGAATATTAAGGGTAAATGTGACCAGTGCATGAGCAGAGAACAATGATTGTCTGCAGTTTCCTAAGTTTATAAACTGAGTGATAATTCTGAGTTTCCACCTGACTAAGGTAACGGTACATATAACATGTGTTTTGTGTAAGTGTAACCTTTGATTTGTTTAGACCCCTATACATGCATTACCAAGATTATTTTGCAATTCATTATAATATATGGGCTTGAACTAAGTAATTGAAAGTGTACTTTTGACATTTTTGACAATACACATTACTCTTTTACTCTGAAGTTATGATTAACGTTTTATTTTCAGTATCTTACACATATAACAACAGATAATAATTATCAGATGGATTATAAATTAAAATTTATGATAAATGATTGTGCATTGGCTTTTTAAATTTAAAGTTTGGAATAATATTTTCAATCAACATTTCTTTTTAGCTTTAAAATATGAATTATGTTGGACAGCTTGCTGGACTTCTTGTTACTATGAAGGAGTTGTATAAAGGCATTAATCAAGCTACACTTTCAGGATGTATTGATGTAATTGTAGTTCGACAGCAAGATGGTACATACCTATGCTCACCATTCCATGTCCGATTTGGAAAGCTTGGTGTCTTACGTTCAAAAGAGAAAGTGGTGAGTACCATGAATATCAGAGACTAGGAAAACAAAATATCTTTCTTTTTTGCCAGTTGCATGTACAATGTAAATTATGCTGTTATTGGGGCACATCCTTTTTCTAGATTCAATTAATACTTGTAGGATAGGCAGGGGAGTCTTGTTATACAATAGCAAAGTTCGGTCCAGTTACCCAGTATGGCCAAATAGAGGTCTTTAGAAGTCTGGCCATAGAAAGCATAACAATAAAGGGCATAAACATCAGCTATAGAATGGTGTAGCCGATATATTCCACAATCATAACTATTATCAATTGCATCATGATAATAAAGAATGAGATATTATATCAAATGAAAATAAGCATGAGTACAAGTGGGGAATGCAATCTCATACTATCCTTATATAAATATATAACAAAGCCACCATTCTGAGATGTATAAAGTTCTGGTTCTTCCATTTCAACAAAAAACTCTGATAAGACTCAAGAGTAGAATAAAGTGATTTAGGAACTGAAACACTTTCCTTAGAAAGAAAGTCAGGGCTTCATGTGGATGGAGCAGTAGCAATTATTTATTTGTTTGTTTGTTTGTTTATTTATTTATTTATTTAATTCGATTTATACCCCGCCTCTCTTCCCCAGTCAAGGGGAACTCGAGGAGGCTAACAACAGTAATGAATACAATAAAAATACAATATATTAAAATTTTCTAACACATTCACACAACAGCCAAACTCTTCCAAGGGGAGTGGGGATATCAGTTCCAGGCCCACCAACAGAACCAGGTCTTAGTGGCACTGCGGAAGGCCATCAAAGTAGGGATTAAAAGAAATTAAAAAGAAATATAGAAATTTGTAGAGTCATGTGGAAAGAAGAAGCAATGAAAATTTGAGCATTTTAGAATATTAAAATTTATATATTGTGTTGGAATCACTGTTTTCTTAATGAAATGGACATATTTAAAAGGAATAATTTTAAGAGCCAAATTAGATATGTTAAATTGGCAGGAATCCTTGACTTTTATTTAATTGTTTGATCTTTATGCATGCATCACAGGTTATTTACGAACAACGTGAAAAAAATCAGATCTTAATGTGGTTCCTAGAGAATATGACATCACATTTTGCCATTAAGATAAATTGATCAATTAGCTGCCAATACAAAATATTTTCTTTATTCTTTCATTTGGTCTGCCTTATTGCCAGTTCTTCCTTTCTTTCAAGAGGGGGCTATTGATGCTCTTGCTTTTCTTTGTGTTCCTTTACATAGTTTTGTATTTTAAACTTTTTAAATTACTATTGTGGTTATTTTTGGTTATTTTGCTGTATTATTTTTTGTTTTAACTTCAACCACTCAGAGTGAGATGAGCAGCTCTATAAAATTACCAAATAAATAAATAAACATGGTATATTGGTAATTCTTTTGTTTCAATGGTTTAGAATTAAAAGAATAATATATTGATGAAATATAAACATACATTTTCAGGTGTATTTTTATTGCAGCAAGTGTTCTGTTGTATTTTTTACAGATTGATATTGAAATCAATGGAGAAGCAGTTGATCTTCACATGAAACTAGGTGATAATGGAGAGGCCTTCTTTGTGCAGGAAACAGAAGAAAAATTTGTAAGTCATCTAACACATGTAACTTTATTCCAATTCTAATACTTGGGCAGGTGTTTGCTTTTTATTTAGAAAGAAATATTTTTTTCAAGCCAACTCGCTTAACTTTTATTTTATTTTTCCTTTCTCTTGTTTATTTTTATTCCTGGATGCTTTTTTAGTCCCCTATACATTCTCTCTCTCTCTTTCACATATAACATGAGATGCCAATCAAAGAATATTCAACAATACTAAGGGTTGTAACTCAAAACAGTAATAAAAATATTAACACAAGACAGCAATTAAAAATATCCATGAATAGAAGTAAACAATATAACGAAGAAAGACCTTATGTAGCTTTTGCTATTTAGGGAACCTTCTAAAATGATAATGGATAGATCCCTTCAAAGCGAGTAACCATGTAACACACTCCCAATTAGGTCTGCATTCCATCCTGTGGAGGCTTTTGACCAGCTTACATATATTTTGAACTATAGCTAAGTAATCTGCTTTTCAGTGATGTCATTTCACTGGAGTTTTACAAGAAAAGGAAAGCAAGTCTGTCTTATTTTGGAATGCTTTTAGCTTTCTGCAAAAATGAGACCATCAAAGCTAAAGAGTCCTTATTTTTATCAAGTGGTGATAAGACTGTCTCAGTATCTGTTTTTCAACATTAATTGGATTGAAGATGAAAAATATCATCCCACTTTACACAGGTGACAATCTTTCAGTAAAACCGCCAACCCTCAGTTCTGAGATTCTTAACGCTCCTTTATAAACTTGTTTACAATTAATCCAGTCTTTCAGTCTTTTCAAATCTTTTAATCAGGATTTATCTGTTAAGCAGTACAGATTTTTCCAACTTTTTGCCAGTCCAAAATAATAGAATAGAAGAAACCAACTATATTGGTCTTGCTTTTCATTTTTTTTAACCAAATGCACTTCCAAATAAAACAAAAGGATCTCTTTGGAATCATCAAAGCTAATTATAGTTGTGGGATGCAAAATTGCTGAATCTTTGTAATCTTTGCCTTAAGTAAATAAGGGTGATTAGAGTATGAAATGTATGAAATGTAACAATACATATAGATATGGTATATGCATTCATCAACCATTTTCCTGCTATGAAATCAAGGATTTTGAAATTTTTTCTTCTATATTCCATGTTTTAATTTTGATCATTTGTTTCAAGTAAACTTATTTCAGTCCAAATGTTATAAAACTGGTTTGTTTTACCAAACCATAATAATTAATGATGATTGAGGATTTGCATATAAAGCTAAAGAATGGTTAGAAAAAGTGTCCCTATTAGGCAAGTATGCCTTTCATGATGAGAAAAAAGACTGACAGTATCCAAATCTTAGTGAATGTCAATATAAACACATCTTCATTTGAATGTGGCATGAAACGTTAACTTGTACATATCAATTTCCCCATCTATTAATATATGTGAATAATAATTATCACAATTCAAACATACATTTTTTCTGGACATCATAATGTATACTTCTATATCTGTTTCTATTGTCATCAGTGTTAATTTCTAGAGTTAAATAATGTAATAATTTCATAAAATATATATATAATCTATGAAATTCATGTTCACCTAAATGATTTTTAGGAAAACGTTCCAGCCTATCTGGCAACATCACCGATACCAACGGAAGATCAGTTCTTCAGAGGAAATGATGACAATTTGATAAAGTCAGGTGAAAACGAAACAATAGATTTAAGCTCAGAAATTCCACTAATTGTAGAAACAGAGACTTTTTTCCCCTCTGGGTCAGTGAAGAAAAAAAAACGAAGAAAAAGAAAATGTAAACAAGATGTGAAAAAAGAAGAACAATTCTCTTCTCTTGGAACTGAGGAAATCTTTGAAATGGAAATAAGTTCAGATGATGACAGGTGTATTCAGCCTTTGAGGTAATTTTTTAAAAGTTCTGTTTGGTTAGACTGACACATTGCAAAATGTTTAGTAAGAATATTTCATTTATAGTATATAAAGTCCAAAATTAAAAGAATAGTTTTTATTTTATTAATTCAACTCATTAGAAAACTTTAAGTTTAATTTGTTAAAATTCATATTCAGAGTACTATATGTAATAATAACTTTAAATAATAACTTTAAATAATACTTTAAAGTAGATAATGGAATAAGTAATGAGCAAGATTAAATACCTGTAGATATGTTTGCTACAAAAACAGATTTTGTAAGTGCTTTTTAAGAAGTAAAAATTTATTACTTTTACTATTAAATAAGAAAAATGAAAAGGTAATCTTTCCATAAGTCTACAACTTTAAATAATTTATCTAGTTAATGTTAAGTAACTATTTGTGTAACTTTGTAAGGATTGCAATTGAAATTTAAAATTTCTATAAAGATTCTTATATTTGCAACAATTAAGGTAGAACTTTTCTGCATAAATGTTAGGATATGTTAATTAATTATTATTAATCTATATATATATAAATGGAAGTGTGTGTGTGTATGTTCCAGCATAACTCTGGAAAGGCTCGAACCATTTCAACCAAACTTGGTACACAGATGATTTACTCTCTGGAAAAAAATACTGTGGGGATAAGACACTCCTAACATCCCTTGGGGTGTGTGTTCTGTGAAGGAGGGGTGTTCTGTGAGTGTGGGTGTTCTGTGAAGATACAGCCTACAGCACAGTGGAGTTGCCATGGTAATGGCTTCACAGTACTCCACAAGAGGGCATTTGTAATGGAGCCTGCCTACACCACTAAGAGACCGACATGATGCATTGCACACAGATCACATACGAGACAACATTTCTTGATGCTTCTGGAGGCACAGGGAAAACATTTTTAACTAATTTAATTGTCGCCCAAATCAGGGCTCAGGGAGAAGTTGCTCTTGCCATCGCCTCTTCAAGAATTGCGGAGGCATTAATAAAAGGAGGGAGGATAGCCCATTCTGCACTTACATTGCCACTTCACATTGCCATTCCTGTCTAATACAGGATTGGAATAAATAAATAAATACCTGGGCAATGCCGGGTTATCAGCTAATACATACTTAAAAGCAAGTGTATATATAGGGTATTTTTCAAGATCCACTATAAAGCCCCAAATATGCAACATTCTACAGAGATCTTTGCTATATAGACTTCAAAGTGTATCAAGGAGCAAAGACAGTTACTGATCTTGGACTACTGTAATGCGCTCTACATGGGGCTGCCCATGAAGAGCACTTGGAGACTTCAACTGGCGCAAAATGCGGCCGCGCGAGTGATCGAGGGTGTACCCCGGTCCACCCCTCTAACACTGATCCTCCTTGAGCTGCATTGACTGCCAGTAGTCTTCTGGGTGCAATTCAAGGTGCAAGTAACAACTTTTAGAGCCCTACATGGCTTAGGAGCAGGGTACCTTCGAGACCGCCTTCTGCCACCTTATGCCTCCCAGCGCCCTGTTAGATCCCACAGGGTTGACCTGTTACGGGTCCCGTCACCCAAACAATGTTGGCTGGCGGGACCCCATGCAAAAGCCTTCTCTGTGGCAGCGCCGACCCTCTGGAATCAGCTCCCTGTAGAGATCAGGACCATCCCCACCTTACTGGCCTTCCGTAAAGCCACAAAGACCTGGCTCTGGCGGAA